>JASANE010000922.1:0-35807 GCA_030248225.1 Trileptium ribeirensis
GGGGTTTCCTAGACAGCTGGCTAGGTATAAAAGATCATGTTAGGCACTGATCGGGGCCTCAGGCTCAAAGTGCCTACCTACTGGTAAGTATTCACTTTATTCTTACGACCAAGCGGTCTCCTTTATAACTTAAACAATTTTGCGAGCGAGCACGTTGGTGCTTCTATACAGCGTTGTTGACTGAGTTGCACGTATTTGAGAGCACACTGGTGCTTCTATGCTTGAGAGCACATCGGTGCTTCATCTGTAATTGAGTATCGAGAGCACCTTAGTGCTTCAATTGCATTGTGTCTTGAGAGCACATTGGTGCTTCAGTTGAGTACTCTTGAGAGCACATTAGTGCTTCTGATCTATTCGGTTGAGAGCACATTGGTGCTCCAGTTTAAGCGCTTATTGAGAGCACACTGGTGCTCCATTTCTGCACCTAGCCTCTGTGGAACTCAGTCTACAGTGTTGTTGCGAGAGCACACTAGTGCTCCGATATAACGTATACGTGCATTCAATCTAAGGCAAGGACTTGGATCTTACGATCCCTCTTCTTAACTCAATCAATACAAATATACGTATACGGCTTTGCGAGCAAAAATTTACTTGGGTTTTGTGAGTATTTAGTGTTTGTGGGTCACATATATTATATATTCATACTATTAAGGATAGGCATTGGATCTTACGATCCCTCTTCTTATCTCAATCAATTCATATATACTTATATATTTGTTTTGTTTCTAGTGTGTTGTCGTTGTGTAATTGGTAACGTAGTAACGAGCGTTACCTTAAGTCCTGAGTGCTACTTCCGAGTTTGTATCTATATCTACACTACCGATTGAGATTACATTGGCTTTATAGTACATTTGTTTGCCTTTCCTTCTTCAAACACACATTTAGTTAACACCTAACCCTATCATCGTTACTTAATTTCACTTTAACATCGTTACAGATGCAAAATACTATTATGGGTAATCCTTAATTTCTATAAAGAGGACTATACTTTTATGCAAAATACTATTATGGGTAATCCTTACTTTCTATAAAGAGGACTGTACTTTTGATGCAAAATACTATTATGTGTTATCCTTACTTTCTATAAAGAGAACTATACTTTTGATGCAAAATACTATTATGTGTAATCCTTACTTTCTATAAAGAGGACTATACTATTGATTCAAAATACTATTATGGCTTATCCTTACTTTCTATAAAGAGGACTATACTTTTGATGCAAAATACTATTATGGGTAATCCTTACTTTCTATATAGAGGACTATACTTTTGATGCAAAATACTATTATGGGTAATCCTTACTTTCTATAAAGAGGACTATACTTTTATGCAAAATACTATTATGGGTAATCCTTACTTTCTATAAAGAGGACTGTACTTTTGATGCAAAATACTATTATGGGTAATCCTTACTTTCTATATAGAGGACTATACTTTTGATGCAAAATACTATTATGGGTAATCCTTACTTTCTATATAGAGGACTATACTTTTGATGCAAAATACTATTATGGGTAATCCTTAATTTCTATAAAGAGGACTATACTTTTGATGCAAAATACTATTATGGGTTATCCTTACTTTCTATAAAGAGGACTATACTTTTATGCAAAATACTATTATGGGTAATCCTTACTTTCTATAAAGAGGACTATACTTTTGATGCAAAATACTATTACGGGTTATCCTTACTTTCTATAAAGATGTAGTTTTAATACAAAATGGTGTAATTTTGCCTATTTAGGAATAAGAGAAATAGCGAAATGAAACGGAATGAGCAAGCTTCCAACGGAACCAACTCAAGCTTTCACTTAACCCGCGCAAATGCTGAAAATTATGTAAATCGTACAACAAAATGTTATGGGATTTTACCTTATCATTGCAAAATTTATCTCGTTTGTATACGTAAAATAGACTCAATTATTCGAAAACCAAACGGACTCTCTGTCCTTATGATAAACATAAAACGGACAGGCTAAACGCAAAACTGAAACAACTCGAGCTCTCACTGAACCCCTGGCCTAATGCTATACTTTAATTTTATTCGTGCTACAAAATGCATTACTGCACATTTCTTATCTGAACAAAGCATACATTGTTATACTAGATAACAGGGCATTTGTTATATTATTATAAAAAATGAACTGAAACTTTACTACTTTAAAACCGCCCATAAAGCTGTCAAAATACGACAGATTGTAACTTATCCGATTTCGTGTTCAACTATGTTTGTTTATATTTTAAGATTTAAGTATTGTCTCAAAAGTATCGACTATTGAAAGTCACGCACAAGTTGATGCTCGATGCGCGGAAATTAAAATTGTTCAGCTGTCTGCTTGTCTTAACCGGTTTTAAAATATTTTACTTTTTAATTAATAATGCTATTTTCGTTAAAAGCGTGATAACCGTTTAAGATGGCTTAGAATCTTAAATATAGCTTTCTGAATAAGCTAAATACGCGTTGTCTTTTTTTGTACATTCATGAAAATGTGTTTATATTGTGCATAGTCTGTGCACGACCCCAGCTTTAAATGTGAAGTCCAGATTTCTAGTTAACCAACAAAACTATTTCAGCGCTGATTTATAAGAACATGATGTATAATTAATTTAAACACATATTACTTCAGGACTTTGTGGCGCTATTCGCTGCTGTTACTTTGTCATAGCAGCAAACGTTCCTTACAGGAACGATTTGGATGCCTAAGTTTTGTAGTGTATAGCCCATCACATGTTTCCGTGACTCATAGTAGGCATAGAACGACAACTCTACCAAATGAAGAATTTTATATATAAATGTAAAGTTACGCCCTGTACTCCACCGTGTTAAGCTACCCCCGTCCATGACTTAAGAGATCTTGGATGCCTACGTTTTGTATTGTATAGCCCATCATGTGTTTCCATGACTCACAGTAGGCATAGAACTACAGTTCTACCAAATGAAGAATTTTATAGATGAATGTAAAATTACGCACTGTACTCCACCGGGTGACACTAGCCCCATCCCTGACTTAAGAGATCTTGGATGCCAAAGTTTTGTAGTGTATTGCCCATCATGTGTTTCCATGACTCACTGAATTAATATGCAAAGTAAAACTACAACGCTTATTATATTGTACTATAATATGCGGTAACCTTATCAAATTCATCAATATAGCACAATGTAAATGTGGGTATTGTGGCATGACCCTGCTGAAATAGAAATTTCTTGAAAAGTATCCTTAGGGCCTAAGGATATTAAATACAGTGACATCAATGGTTAAGCGTAATAGAGCGTAAAGCGTTGAAACGAAAAATTCTTTGAAATTAATGTTTGCCAATACAATAAAGAGCTTTGTCTCTTCCAATAGTCTTTTTTATTTCCGAGTACTGACTTAGAAGCTACTCTTCAATCAAGTTGTAAAAACGTTTTCTACACAAATTTATTTTGTATTTTATAACTTTCTTTTCAGTAACTAATTCTGGTGTAAGAAATGCCCAACCATAGGTTAGTACAACTGTCACACTTTTATCAATTACTGTGAATTCAACTGTCCAAAAATTTACATTTTATAATCGAAAATCATTATCCTTCGATATTCTGGATACATAAAGTTAGAATATAATATTGCATTCAAGTGAAGGCATAATAAACGGGAAAGGCCATTACGGATTTCTGACACAGTTTTAGGCAAGCTAGACTATCAAAGTATGCCAATCAGTGAAAAACAAAGCGACATGACAGTGAGACGTAGTAGCAATATCCTGTTAGCCACAAAATAAACTTTATAAGCGTATTGTATCTCTTAAGTCTTGCCTTAACATTCGTTCAGTTATCTGATTGGCGTTGATATACCATTCATTAGCATACCGCTGCATTTTTACGTTCTTGCTTGTATGATGCAGAATCTCTTAACTGTTAACGGTAAATACAGGAATTGCTAAATAAACTAAAGACACTTTGCTCATCTAACAATAATAAAAAATAGAAAATAAAACCGGTTTTCATCAATTTTTTAGCCTCGCTTTCCGGTTCGCTACTTTACTGAATCAACAAGCCATAACGTACATAATTGATGCACACATTTGATATATATACAGTTATTTTGAAAACTATCTTGTACTGCAGCAAAGTGTGTGTCCAGACGTTGCTCTCTGTAAAACAGTCTTCCTCCTAAATTAACTACGTAGGCAAATGGTGCATAGGCCAGATCACATTATAATAGTGCTTTCTCTGGGGTCAATGAACTGCAGAATCCAGTTAGTCTTTGATTTACAGAAATAGAGCGTAAATAGCATATATGTAAGTATTAATATAACCCTATTTAATTATTTATAAATACTATACACAAACCTATTTGTAACCATCATTGAAAACAGTTGCACCTTCAAAAAAACCAGAACACGAAGACTATAGCCAAGCACTTTATTGTGGACATTGGATCGCATTATCCATCAAAATAGAAGTCACAGTAACGATTCACAAAACGTTTCTCATGCCGTTAAATTAAATATCAGAATAATAGTTTTAGCGAAAACAACAATGCATTATATATGATAGTGAACACTTCTTTGTGTAGTGATTTGGTGTTAAGCTCAGAGGGTCACCATACAAAAAGAACCATATAGTGGAACAACATTTAGATAATTTATTTTTGACCTTAAAAATTATTTTGACCAGTATGTAAAAACTGTGTTTAAAAATTATTGTAGTTTTGAATATGAGTATGTATCTAACTTGTTGACTTCTAGACAAATTAGTAGCTATCATCTGTTAGTATACTGTGAACAATTTTAGCTCAATTGTAATAAGGTATTTCTTTCCCATGGCCAAAAAATCTAACTATAGCGTTACTTGTACCGCTAATGTTTATCTTCACTGCAAACTATTATTGCATCAAAAACCCTACCAATATTACTTAAATTTGCACTTATAAAGCATCTATCTAGATATGTTCACAGTATTTCAGCAACAGCACGCTATCTTCTACTGGAAACACTTGAGTCAAAATCCGCCAAATACTATAAAATCAGCATTAATTTGCTGTCATATCTATAACTGAGGATTAATTCCTTATGTTCACCTTAAATTATTGTAGCAAACATGTATATGTAAGCACGGAATATGTAAACTATTAAAACTCATAAAGGTTTATTCTTCTACCAGACAATGTAGGCTAAATTCTGCTTTTCAGCGTAAATCCAGGCTTAATTTTACTGTAATGTTTAAGTTTGTTGCAAGTGGCTCTTTTTAATTATTTTTCGCAGCCCAAGCGACAGAAGTGTATTAACTGTATAGACATGGTGCTTATCAATAGGGAATTAAAACCCAAAAGAACATATTTCCAGTGTGGAAAAATGACGAAAAGTGCATTCTGAAACTGCAATAATCTATGACAACATGTTGTCTGTTCATTTCTCCAATACCATTAGCTTATATATAAAACTAAGCGGCGTTGGATATCGAACGGTCCCAATGTTACATTTATCTAAAAACTTAGCAGCGTTAAATACCCAACGGTTTCGCTGCAACTTATATATCTAAAAACTCAGCACCGCTTGATACCCAAGGCCCTGCTGAGACTTATATATATAAACTAAGCAGCCTTGAATACCCAACCGTTTCACTGCTATATATCGATATAAAAACTAGCAGTGTTCCATACACAACGTCCCCGCTGCGACTTATACATATAAATTAGGCAGCGTTGCTACCCAACGGTCTCGCTGCGACTTATATATCCACAAGCTAAGCAGACTTGCATACCCAAAGGTCCCGCTGAGAGTTATATGTCTAAAACAAAAGCAGGTTTCGATACTCAAATGTCCGCTGCGACACATATCTAAAATACAAACTCGGACACCCAACGATCTCGCTGAGAAATCATTACACCAATACTCTAGTTCATATCCAAGATAAACAGTCGTTTATTATATATAAACTATTGGAGATGAAAGTTTAATTCAATGCGCTTACAGGCATTGCTTGTTGTCATCGCATTGTCTTGATATAAACTCAACCAATTTTTGCATCTATTAAAATATATACGATGACAGTATTGAAAAATAGTACTGAATCTCGACTATAAATATAATTTATTATTATCGTTATTATAATATATTGCCTAAAGACAGAAAATGGATCGGAATTGATATATAGATATTAAATTATTTTTGATTATAAATGCTGCTGAAGCCCAAAGCAAGTCGACTTTATAGTGGTACTGGAATGACAACTAAAATGAACTAAATTTATTAACCATAAAATTGCACAATAAAGCGGCAATCAGAATGGCGACATTAAGTAATTGCACATTTCATTAATGAATTATAATTTGCCTAATATCTCCTTGTGGGCTATCAGTCTAGCCAACGTATTGTATTGCTTTTAAAATTCGTTATACACAAAAAGTATTAGAAGAGATCGATGCACATAGTTCCGATTACGAAGTAAATAGAAAATGGATTGAATAAGACCTACGTGATCATACCTTGCTCCACTATATAAAAGATGGGACTGTTTTTGTGGTAGTTAAAGCTTGCATTGAACAAAAATACTTATATAAATTCATAAAATACGTATTAAATGTATTTTTATTAAAATCGTTTCGTTCTATTTATATATTCGAAGCTGTGTAATCAATCCAGAATTTCAAAAAGTAAAATTACTAAATAAAAACGTCAAATTAAAAAACAAATATATAAAGATGATAAATACAAGCAATCATTAAAGGCGTGTCCACACGCTCAAACTATTTGCTCAAATTTTGATCAAAATTTGAGCTCAAATTTTGATCAAATTTTGATCAAAATTTGAAAGCAGCTTTTCTGCATTTTTTGTAAGTTTGTGCGAACACTGTTTAAACTTTTCAAGGATATTCTTTTAGCCAATCATCGAAGAGATTCATTACTTGAAAAAGTTTGAGCTCAAATTTTGTTCTCCAATTCTGAAACATCGCAATTTTTCGTTAAAAATTACCGTCAAATTTTGATCAAGATTTTATCAAATTGTGAGGTCAAATTTTAAGCTCAAAATTTGGGCAAAAAGTTTGAAAGTGTGAACACGCGTTTAAGCAAATAATAGGTAGTAACGAAAGGGTTCCAACAACTCAAATGTATTTACCGCAGGTAAACTTTATATTTATAGGAGTGTAATAACGGAGCTCACAGATCACGTTTACGTGTATAGAATATAATAACAACACAACTGAATGAGCACGTTTTATTTTCCGTAAAAGAATTTATTTTATCTGATAGTTCTGTTACAGTACGCAGCAACCTGAGTCAACAAAACGTGATGGGTTACGATGTTGCTTAGCTCCATTAACGGTTCGGCTGTTGGTGAGCCGTGTATGTAGACTGGACGCTGATTATATGTATGAATGTATTGTTAGCATAAATAGATTTATTATATAGATGTGTAACAGGCCCATACCGGGCCCATTACGCACCTTTTCATTGATTTCGACGTCAAAATAATTTGGGAACCCTAGAAACCCAATCGGGGAATTAGGAAGGCACCAGTGCCGTGAATCAGTGGTAACATTGTCTTACCACTAGCCTTGATCATTTCTGGCTGTATAATATAATTTGGTTCGATTATCATTTTATATTGTGTAAAAATAAACGGGTTCATTTTTATCATTTTATACCTTGTACCATACTCTGGTTGGACTATCATTTTATGTTGTGTAAAAATAAACGGGTTCATTTTTGTCATCTTATACGGTGTACCATAATCTGGTTGGGTTATCATTTTATGTTGTGTAGAAATAAACGGGTTCATTTTTATCATTTTATGCTATGTACCATAATCTGGTTCGTTTGTTATTTTGTATCGCGTAAAATAAACTGGTCCATTTTTATCAATTTATACTGTGTAACGAAATTTGGTTCGTTTACCATTTCATGTCATGTATGATAATTTGTTGACGTATGTCATAATCACTACCTTTTTACCCATGTGTGACGAGTATTTGTTTTAGCACCGGGACGAGTGTTGCACGCAGCAGGCTGGACCAAATAGAGAAAATTAGGCCGATTTAACTGAGTTAGGAGACTGAACGCTATTCCGTACACCGGCAGAAAATGGGAATCACACCGAACCCTAGCCAGCCGCCACTGTATGTTAAAACCTTGACTGTTATGACCGTCCGGGAATAGGAGGCCTTTGACAAACTAAGGGTTCGGGAAGTGAATAAAATCAAGAGTATCGATCGTACCGGTGTTAAGCTTCATGTAGCGTAATGGTCGCGCCAATAAGCTGAAACAAATGGGTTACGGTAGCTTCCGAATATTCGGAACCAACGGGCATAGGACTTGTTTATCGGCCTGTAACCGTCCAACGATTGAGATTTCCCGAAAATGCCCCGAGTACTTCTCGGTAAAGAATTTTCAGGGTTTTTGAACGAGGTCAAGATGTCACAAATTGCTGGAGGATTTCACGAGATATCTAGGTGACGAACAGGTGAACGTTCAACTAACAGCCATTACTTACGCTAGGTTTGGCTGGCGACCATGGTTCCAAGTATATATAACTTAGTCATATATAGGGATATATAGTTATATGTGCGTGTGTACTGCTTGATTTTTACGCCTCGATACTTCTATTTTTCCCACCCCACCGTACGGATCCTTCCTTTTTCCAGCGCCCTTTACCGCCCCAAAATTGCCCGACCCGCGCCCTAGTAACTGGTCTTTCCTTTTACCATCGAATCATCGAGTCTACATAATTTACCCATTGATACATCTAACGAGACCAGGCGGGTCCCGACCTGACCAACCATTCCGTTGTTATAGGAGTTATTTTGCTGTTTATAACGCCCTATAAAATATGGCGTAAAATTGCGTCTGTTGTGCATCAACCCCATACTCGACCCCTGGTTTTAAATGTGCACCTGCGACCCGTCATTCAATTCGCCTGTTCCTGTCGAACAGAACGATATACGGCGGGCTTCTGCCCGACTTCCCGCTAGGCCGCAGTAAACCGCCAAAATGCCCCTAATGCGGAGTGCCGACTATAGCTGGGTACAAAACATCTAAACACCTACCCCTAACTCGAAAGTAGGCAAACTGACCCTCATTGCGTTCATCTCGTCGAGACATCTCCAAAAATACTCGGCAGGTTTCCGCCCGCCGCCTCGTTAACTCGGGACGGTCGACGAAAGCGCCCCTACCTTCGCCGCCACTCTCTCTAATCGTCATGATTTTAGCACCATTTTTACCCCTGGCGCTCCATCAGTGATATCACCCCTCATTTGAATCGCCGTTTGAAGGCGAGTCCAACGGTGCTCGGCGGGCGTCGCTCCGCCCAACCGTTAACGCAGGAGGGCCCGTTAAATCTCCGCATGCTTATATACGTCAGAACCCATAGGTGGGCTCCGTCCCGCTACTACGTCCTTCCCCCTCGTGTTTGGTATCGATCGGCCCCATTTTTCGTCCTGGGACCGAATCTAACCCCAGCCCCTCGAAAATCCCCGGGATTCCCCTTGTCCCACTTCCCTTCCCACGCTCTCTTCGTGTCCTCGCTGTCCTTTTGTTTTCTTGTCCTCGTTCTCTCTTTAACCGACGTTTTTGGTCGGCCGCTTTTGTTATTGTTGTTGTTGTTGGTGGTGGTGGTGGCGGTGTGTTGTGAGTATGTGTTTATCCTGAGCGACCTTTCTGTCGCTCAGGACGCCACTATGTCTACTGTGTGTAGAGTATGTGTTTGTATATGTGTGTTCGTGTGTGTTAACGTATATGTTGTATATATATAAGGACAGAACCGACATCGGACGGACAAGGACACCACGTACAAAACGAGATAAAATTTAAGAGTTTTACGGACGGACAGAATCCGGACGATTAGGACGAACAGTGGGTGACTTTAGGTCCCTCCCGCGGGCTCTAGGGCCTTGGAGTAGGGCTCCTGACTGGTTGGGAACTCGTTAAAGTTTGCCCCGTCTCTGGCCTCGAGACGGGTGTTTTCCCATCATCTGTTCCCCCCGGCCAGCCGTTAAAACACAGGCAGTCGCATGAAAATCATAAATTAGCATGAGCTTTTTGATGTCTTAAGGTGACCTCTTGAGCAAGGGTCACCTTCCAAATTGAATTTAGCTAAATTAGGAGGGCGCATGCTGAAAATCACAAAGACCGAGTCAATAGCCGCTGAGTTGGGATGGGCTGGGAAGAGCAAACAGTCAAAAGTCGAGCTGATTGTCACGCTAATTGGGGTGAAGAAGAAATTGCGTGACCCGAAAGTATTTTCGATAGTATTTTCGTATTCGACCGGAAGCAGTTCGAATGTTGTGAGTTTTAAGGATCCGATTTCGCTGAACATCCGGCGATAATGACGGGAAATCGGGACTTCAGAGTTCGTGTTTCATGATAAAATCGGGACGAAAGTCGCAGATGGTCGACCTCCGAGTACTCGGAGGGTTCAAACTTGATGTCGGCAAATCTAATTGAAGCCGACTCTCTCTAAGGAAATCGACGGGTTACGGTAGCCGTCAAAATTTGAATTTCCGGAAGTGTCCCCATTTGGACACTGAACGAGGACCCAAAAAAGTGGGCGTCACGAAATCGCCAACGATTGGACGGCGACAAAATCGCCATCCTTAGCTACAGGCGAAAATTCCGAGGTTATGACAGATGCGTCGAATCTTGGAATCAGTTCGACTTCGGCAGCGCGGAGTTCGGTCGATTCTACTGACCGGCTCCTACGCTTTGACTTAGTGTTAATCTTTCTTTATTGTTTTGATCTTTCTCGTGGCTTTTCGCTTTGTGGTTTGGAATGGGAATCGATCGATGGAGGACCCGCGCAGACGCCTTCCGTCTCGCGAAGAAGGTCAGCCGAGGCTGCCCCGGATCAACGTTCGTAAGTAGTATCACGGATCATGGGGGTTTACTTTCCCCGGATGTAACAGTGACAGGCCGTTCATAAGCAGTTAAGTACGTGCGTTGACAACCCTCCACAAATTGAGTCCCGTTTTGGGCATCCTGAGCGATTGCACGGGATGGTGACAAATTGTAGGTGACAACGTCGAAGTCCGGATGATTCCCCGGGGTCATAGGTAAGGCAAACCAAAATGGACGCTTTCCGTCCAGGCTTTACATGACTTGCTGCGTTTGAGTTAGGATTGTCGAATATTCCTGAGCCGACCACGGTAAAATTTTCTTGAACGTGCGCGCCACCGCAATAGGGACTTGTTCAATGGTTTGCTAGGATGGTTTCCAAATTTGTAGCTTAGTGGATTGTTCAACGCTCAAGCCGTGTTTGAGCTTGAACAGAAACGCAGATTAGGAACGGAGAACTAGCCTCCGTCGGGCTTTACGAAGCCCGCAAATATTCTTTTATTCCACCGAGTTAAGAAAATTTGGGAACTCAAAAGACTAGACAAATTCAAGGTAACGTATCTTGAGCTTAAGGTGTTTACCGTTCCCAAAGGAACGTCGGTAATGGCTTATCTTGGTTTTATTTGGCTCTTGTCTCACAGCATTTAAGTGTGGTCGGATTAATAAAATTTTGTAGGAACCTTGCTCCAGTTTTAAGGTAAATGTCGTAGGTATCGCGAATAAGTATGCGTTTCACGGTGATGACTGGCCGAAAAATGCTAGGCAATACCCCATTACCAAAATATCACAGTTCGCGGCCGAGGGGGCAAAGCTCCTAGCCGACTCGAAATTCCGTTCGCCCCAGCTGATGCCGCGTATGGACAATTTGATATTAAACCCCCATTTTGGTGCACTCTGAAATATATCATTAAAACGATCAAACTAACTAGCGCTCACAGCAATAATGCATGAGTAAACTTAAGCTGCGCCCCTTACCATCCTCTTTTGACAAAAGCGATTGCCATTCAGTTGTACACTGAACACAAATTTCATTTTTGCGTTAAAGAACAGAAATTAGTCCGTTTCATATTCTATACATTATAATTTGAAAATGTTCGCGAACACACTGGTGTTAAAGTACAGGGACCGAATTGCATTCGCTAATGGCGTTACGGAACAGAAAAATGTCGAAATTAGATACGGCTGTTGAAATTCGAGTTTTGTTCGCTAACAACGTTTTGTATATGGTGTCAAAAGAGGATGGTTGGGGGCGCATCTTATGTTTACTGTTGAATAAAGCTACGTGGTCTTCCGTCAGTGCTAACTTCCTGAAACAACACATGCTGACAGAAAGCGACAGCGGGCTCCGGCATGGATTTTTTTGTCGGTATCCCTTGCGGGAGACGCTTGCCGTGCTCCCGTCTTCAAAATAAAACATCTAAATCACACCTGAAAATAAAGAAAACTTACCTCCTCGCCTGGGCCATCTTGGCCCCATGGCTGGCGAGTGCAAAACCCCGCTTTATTCTTGGAGCGAGTTGGTCGCTGAGTTTAGCCAGGTTTCACTATTTAGCCCGAGTTGCCCGTTAGGCTATGTACTATGTATGACCATGCTCTAGCTTTCATCTCTGTTTCTCTTTTCTCTTTCCCTTTAGCAGATTCAATCCTGCAAAGGGGGATTCAAGCCCGCTGCAGAATTATACATCTTATCTTAACCATTCAGCCATAGAGACTTAGAGACATCGACTATTAAGTCGATGATAACTCAACTATCAACAGTATAATTGAAACACTGCGACAACGCAGTGTAGTAAGGCAATAGGATGAGCGTTAGGGAGAGGCAGAGAAAGAACAAACAGACAGAAAGGAAAGACGCAGACGCATTTAGGGACAACCGCCCTGTGCCGCAATGTTTAAAAAGGGTACCCAGGGTCAGGAAACAAGGTCAGGCAACCGATCGGTAGGGCGCGTACTGCTTGTCTGACGTGCCCCCACCGTGCCTACTACAGAATTGGCTAAGTAGTCGAGATAAACAACTATATGACCAGGCTCGCCCCTGGTGGCGGCCCGGAGATTTTTCAGAAAATCACATAGAGCCGTTTCGCGTTACAACCATCCCCCACCGCTCTGAACTTACCGAATTATTCCACCCCCATCCTCTCTCGTTCGGTCAGTCGTACTATCGATAAGCAAAGTCAACCGAGACGATGGCACGAATCATTCCGTAGGCATAACCATCGGATCTAATTCGAGTAACCACCCGTCCGTACTTCTCCTAACATTGCTTGAGTAGAGCTCGCATAGTCTAGTCGTGTCGCTATTATACTCCTGACTCGGTCTAGTGTCCGTCATCCTGTGCGTAGAGGATAGTCGTTTAGGGTAACACGCATTAAGGAGCGTTTTTTGAAGCACACTAGGGCCCATGCTTATTGCGCTGCATAGCTGATTAGTTCTCCAACATTGAGCTGAAGCAGGGATAACCGCCCCTAGCCCGCAACATGCGGATAGCTGCACGCTCTGCCCCCATTTCTTTCTCTAATACCGCTCGCCCCCTAGTCTACAGTATCGAAGCGACAGCAGCGAATTACTACTGAGCCTTTTTCCGATTTAACACAATCCGTCGGCCTCGATAACTGAGCAGGAACACTCGTCCCCTTATAAATCTTGATTATTCCAATAAACTTTGTATTATAGGCATCGTGTCCAGACCCAATTTGCTCCGCGACGATAGGGATTTTTCTATGGTTTGTCCACTCGGACGAGCAGGCACTGCTCGCCATGGCTTGGGGGATGAGAATGTCACAAGCCCTGACGAGCATGTCCTTCTAACTCATTTGTTGCGTTTTACAAGGAATAAATAATAGGAGCACTCCAGCAAAATTTAACTCGTTCACGGCGATAACTCGAAAAGTTCACTAGGAATTTACTCTATTTCCATCAGCATAGAATTTATTGAAAGAAGTAGGCCACGCCATTGATCATCCGACATTAAACTTCCAGGGCCTGTCGGAACCCTGTGGGGCCACATAGGTCAATGCTTTAGCACGGAGCATATCAAGATCCGAATCAGACAAATCAACTTGAGCTTCAAATTTTTAGGACATTTTCACCTTTTACTCCAACATTTAACACATCTAATCAGAACTAAACAACTTCCCATGAGTTTAAGATAGGGAATAGCGGCTAGGCTCCATGACCTGTGACCAGGTGTCAGTGCTAGCGTCCCTGGGGGACCTCAGAAATCATACCAGAAACTAGACACGTGCGCAACCAATCGGGCGGGGTCCGAACACACCCCGTGAAGCGCGCCTGCGGCCTGATAAGCTCCGTAACTTCTTCGGTCTGACGAAGAATATGGTCAAAATTTTAGCATTCACGGTCCGCCCTTGAGGTTACGATAGCCGGGGTCGTATGGGCATGGTGTTAGGAAGTTGCGCCATGCAGCTGCGTCACCGTTATTATAGATGCACGTACGTACACACTTTAATAAATATTTGAAAAAACAGAGTTAGTTTGAAAAAGATTAGTCACATATGAGAAATCACTATCATAATCAGTATTTAAATATGTAAAAAGTAACACATTTCTAAAATGAACAATCTAAAAGACATTGATACCCAGTACCCGGCTTAGCACAGTATTAATGAGGCGATTCCTATATTTGCCGTCGCACACGAACGTAGAATATTGTTCTTATAACTTCATCACCTTGGGTAACGAAGTAAAGGCTGCTAGCGTGCTTGCAGCTGCAATCACCATAAATTTGCCAAAGATTTGGTAATGCTCTTCACAGTTGTTGTCGAACGGAATGGTCGTCATCTTTAAACGCCATCTTGCAAAAATATTTGTTTTATAATCATTAATATGAAGAACATAATTGTCCGCAATTCCAGGCAGCGTATCCGGGAGTAAAGTGTTTTCTGACGTTGTGAAACATAACGGCAGAAATTAAACTGCAATAGTGATTTACCGAGTGCATGGTTTTAAAAACCTCTAATTCCTACCGAGGCGCTCCTATGACTACTCACGTCTGCATTTTTTATTTCTATTAACATTGCACAATATAATTATATAAATCAGTATAGTCACGATTACATAACATAAACGTACTGGGATTCTACATAGAATTTATACATTTATACATTGAAAGTTCAAATGGATGGTCATGTTTAATTTTCTTCACTGCTACTTTCGTTGACATTAGCTATGTCTCGTTCTTGTTTTTACTGGATTAGCATTTGCTTGACGTTGGTACTGCCGTCGATGTATGCCGCGCGGGTGATAAAATTATCTGCTTTGGTCCGCTAAATTCGCTATTTTATGTTCAAGATAACGATTGTGCACATACTCTGATATTAGTTCAGCCCTTGTTGCTACGCTTCGCGACAGTTCACACAAATACTTTGAAGAAGTACTTTATTTAATTAAATCGTATGACGCAAAAAATTTCATAATTCTTGTTCCGTATATTTTTGATGAACGTATAATCTTGATAAATAACAATTGCCCGTACCGAAATCTGTGCTTATAACATATCGATAAATTCATAAATAAATGCACGAACGTGATGAATGAATAAAGTGTTTATACACTTCATTTAATGCCTCGAGTTGGTTTTAGATGAACGCCAAACCACACATCCTTTTGCTAGTATTGAGTTTCTTCTTCACCACACAGTAGGGGTACATAAAAATTGCTGGCGCACAAAATACGGAAATATAAGTACTCTTTGAGGCTCAAAATAGGGGTATATACGAACCTGTTCGGGCACAAACTAAATATGCAATCATATACCAACCGGCTCGTACTGTATGTGCAGAGATACAAAACCGGTTACATGGAAATACTAAACAGGAGTACATCTATAATCGCGTGGATGTTCAGTACCACACATAAATGTGTAATTAGCATGCATTGCTAGCCTGTGTACAGGCATTCACGTATTTTTATGACACGATTAAAATATATTTCTTATACTTAAATATATTTAAATATGTTTAATTGAAGTTGCCTGCATTTATATGCAGTCTTTACCATATTTCAGCGCATCAGAATAGAATATGTTTTATATCTGCAGACATTTCTGTTACGCTTTTATTTGCAGATACCTACAGTTTCGACATATTTTGTAGATACCTCATATTTCGACATATTTTGGTGTATATTTGAATATTTGACTGGTGCATCTGGTTTATATTGTATGTTTCTTATGTGTAACGCATAGTGTTACACTAAAGCACGTAAGTTGTTTTTCATGGCGTATTGCACTATGCAGTCCAAAACACGGCAAACTAGCTATCAGTTGCTGAAGAAGTCATGTCATAAGATGATAATAAACTGTTTATTATTGGACTGTTAATTGGCTATTGATAAACAGCGTGTAAATTGTTACGAATTGCTCCAACTGCTCCCCTGTAAAAATGACGTCCAGCAAATTTTTTCTTCTCTTCTCGTACCTAAGCTTAAACTGCAATTTCCATCATAATCTGTCCCGCTAAAAATGAAATGATCATGTTTGTATTTATTCAAGACTACAAACACCTTACATGAACTTCAGAGAGCGAAAAGTTTCATGTTTACAGGCAAGAAAAATTCGTAACTCATTATAAAGCATGCGGAGACACCTTCATAAAGGGGCCAACATAGCTGTTTAGTCAATAACCAATGAAAAACGTGTGTCTCGTTACCAAGTCATATCCAGTAATTAGCAGTAGCTGTGACATGCTATCTGCGAGAAACAACTTTTTGACTGAAGGAAAACTTATATCTTCAAATAAGAAGGCATGTACGCTTGTTAGCTGACCACATTGGTTTGTTGTAGACAGTTATTGCAAAATTTTCTTTGTATTTTATCATGACCGTATTAAATTAAGGCAAAGTAGTAGTGACATTTGTGTTCGACAGTGTGGAAATGTAAAAACTACACATGAACCCGGGCATGTAAACCCTCATCAGATTACAACAAACTAATTAATTAATGTGGATTATGACTCAGAAAGGCGATTTGATTCTTTTATTGTCGAGTGCTTCTTGAATAAACCAAACATAGAGCTGCCAGCTTCAATATCTACAATAACGTTTAAAACATTGCATATAGCGCTATAATGATAATACCTTAATGTTCAATGTGGCAAAAATTTACAATGAACGGCAGATACTACAAGAATGAATTACTGCTGTCCGTCTTGACCAGTGATCAGATGGAGGTTTACTAAAGAAACACAAACGAGGCGAATGAATGAGACTGAAAACGTAACAACTTATATACCCACATTTGGGTTTGCTACCATGTTCGTAATTTGCATTCATTTGCATGTTAAAATAGCCAACCAGCAAGCCACATCAATCACCCCTCCTTTCGAAGGACTCAGAGTACTTCTGTCTGCCCGGCGCCACGGTGATTCGACCTGGAGGTAACCCTCGACTGGATCGGTTTGACCGTCGTTGCAGGCCAGTGTCGCCATGCCAGATGTCGACTGTGCACGGTGCTATTCGTCTGAACGCAACGAGGTTTCGCGATGACCAAACTTTGCCATTGTCCAGCTCGTATGTATGATCGCCCAGCACTCGTATGATTCGGAAAGGAGATGTGAACGGTGATCTTCCTTTGGGCACATGCGGAAGTCGAACACGTACCAGATCGCCCACGTTGAAGCCATGTTTGAAGACCCGAGGTGTTGTCGTACCGGTTGCATGTTGGGAGACCGGTTGCTCGTCCGCATGCTTGGAACCAGGCTTTCGCGGCTCCATGTACGATCGAATGTTCCGTCCGAAGAGCAATTTGGCAGCAGAGTTGCCACATTCTAACGGAGTGATCCTGTAGCTGAAAACAGCATCTTGCATCCCCTCTTCGAACGATTTGTTGTCGGCAGCGAACGTTTGCGCCACGTGCTTGAGCGTACGATTGAACACCTCGGCTTTGCCATTTCGTCTCTGATCGTACAGCGGAACGCGGTGATGCAGAATGTCCCATGATTTGAGGAATTGCTGCATTTCCCTCGACACGAAGTTTGTGCCGTTGTCGGACACCAGGATGTCGGGATTGCCAAAACGATTGAGCACATCCGTCAGCCATCTGGTGATGCGAGCAGTTGTGACGTCGCCAGTGAGAATGATTTCCGGAAACGATGAATAGTATTCGACGACCACCACGATGAATCGTTGATTGCCCGGAGCGTTGGAGAACGGTCCCGTAACGTCGATTGCAAGCTTTGACCACGGCTTGTCAGGTTTGGGAATGACGACGGCGTCGCTTGGGTTCGACTGTTTGTGGAACTTCGCGCTGTCCTGGCAGGGATTGCAGAATTTGACGAACGTCTCGATTTGATTGTCCATACCCGGGCACCGACACCGCGAACGGAGGAGTCGCTTCATCCGTCCAATTCCAGGGTGACCACGGTGAGCGCGCTTGATCAGCACACGTTGAAGCGAAATCAGCACCACGATTCGATCACCCCGAACCAACAGGTCGCCGTCGACAACAATCTCGGCTTGAATCGAACTGTTGCTTGTGAGCGCCTTCGACATTTCATCCGCTCGAGCCTTGCCACCGAGTCGTATTGCACGTATCGCCGCTTGAATGCGCACATCGTTCTTTGACTCGTTGACCAACAGCTTGAAAGACGACGGTTGATCCGTGTCGTCGTTACCCAGAGCACGGATCGTCAAATCGTCATCGATCGCGTCGCCCTCTTGCGAAATCGGCAGTCGCGACAGTGCATCGGCAGCCCGCGACAGCATTTAATTCGTTGAGCCGCCCTTGTATTCGACGGTATAATCGAACTCGGCAAGACGCTCCAGCCAGCGCGTGAATTTGGCCGATTTTCGTGTGCTGGTGTGTTGTCGCAGAAGAGTCGTCAATGCTGAATGGTCCGTTCGCAACGTAAATGGTCGTCCGAGAAGGAACTTCGACAATCGTTCGCACGCCCAAACGCAAGCTAATCCTTCGCGCTCGTTGACTGCATAGTGCCGCTCTCGTTCGCTCAGGGTGTGAGAAATGGCGCAGATCGGAACCTCGATACCGGATTGGATCTGAGACATCACAGCACCAATACCAACGTCGGAAGCGTCGGTTGTCACAAACGTCTCGGCGTTCGGGTCGAACACAGCGAGCTTCAAATTGTCAGCCAGTGCGGCCTTGATGGCCTCGAATGCGCCCTGTTGTTGCGGGCCCCAACTGAATCGCGCATTGGAACGAGTGACTTGTCGAATTGGTTCGACCATCGTCGCGATATTCGGGAGGAATTTGCTGTGGAATCCCACCAAACCAAGGAAAGATCGCGCCTGCTTGATGTCTGTCGGTTGTGCAACATCGCGAATTGCAGCAACCTTTGACTCATCTTGAGAAAGCTGTCCATCCTCGCCTACAACAAATCCTGGAAATTTCACTTTGCTAACACAAAACGCATATTTTCGAACGTTCAAACGGAAATCGTGGTCGTTCAGACACTTAAACACTTTCAAAAGTTCGGTGTCGTGCTCGGCCTTGGTCTTGCCATAAACCAGGATATCGTCAATGTAACATATGGTGTTGTTGCAAGTTTGAAACGCGTTTGCCACGCACTTTTGGAGTACCGAAGCTGAATCGGTCAATCGCATTGGCAAACGGTTGTATGCGAACAGTCCGATTGGAGTTGCTGTAGTTGTCAGCTTGCGGCTGTTTTCGTCAAGCGGTATGTGAAAATATCCGCGCTTCAAATCCAACTTCGATTTCTATCGGGCCAGATAATTTGCCCAGCAGGTCTTCGATGTTGGGAATTGGATGCCTGTCCGGTATCACGTAGCGATTGATCGGCGTCAGATCGGTGGTGATTCGAACAGTGCCATCTTTTTTCCACACCGTCACTAATCCATTGACCCATTCGCTCTTGTCCACTGGGCTCCAGATACCCAGTGACTCTATTGGTCGGATCTCCGCAACTGCTGCATCGTGTCGTACAATTGGGATCGTCCGTACAGGTACCACCTTTGGAACTGTGTCGTCACGTAGCAGGATTCTATGCTTGAACTCCGGAAACGTGCCCGGCGACTCGGAAGTTAGGTTCGGGAAGTTGCCAAGAGCATCGCTTCTTTGTGTCGAATCGATTGTATTGATAGCCTCGTCACGCGCGGTGATTGTCAGTTGCAGCGACTTGATCAGATCCACGCCCAATATTGATCGCATTGGAGTCCTCGTCACGAACAAATTTGAGCGCATGCTTGTCGAGCACTTTGATCGCCACCGAAGCTTGACCAATGATGCCATTGACAGTTGTCCCGTCGTAATTCTTCAGTGTCGTCGACGTGCATTTGACGCGTTGATTCGGCCAGCATCGTCTGAAGTCGCACCAATTGATTGTGGATACGCTGGCAGCTGTGTCGACAATCGCTTGATATGACACGCTTAACCCAGGAAGAGCTACTCGAACCATCGGCAAACCATTGTTGCTCGTCAAACAAACGTTGCTCATGATCAGATTGACATCGCGTTGTCGCCGTTTCGAGATGATACATTCCGATGCGAAATGGTTTGACTTGCCACACGCGTTGCATTTCTTGTTGAGCGCGGGGCAGTGGCTGTCCTTGTATCGATGTTTGCTCGAACCACAACCTTTGCATCGATTGCCCCCAGCCAAAGAGTTGTGTCGTTGACCATTGTCGCGCACCGGCTGATTGATCCGTTCTCGAGGTTTGGATCCATGATTGCGGCCATTGTACTTCGCGTTTGCATTGCCTCCACCGATTCGATTGATCGAGCCATCGTTGTTGGGTGCAGCTCCCGTTTGAGTGGCGAATTCGGCTGCTTTCATCACCGTCAGGAATCGCCCAAGAGCGATTGATTGTTCCACCAGCAGCCGTTCTTGAACGTCTCTCGAGCTGCATCCGATGAGCAACTGCATCGCCAGTTCACGGTGCTCGCCAGCGCCATAATCGCATTCGCCAATGAGTGCACGTAGAGCTGTGAAGAAGTAGGGCCACCGACTCCCCCGGTTCTTATCTACGGCGTCGGAATTCGAACTCCGAACGAACAGGATTTGCAGGTTTGTGGAATATTTGGCCCAGCGCGTGGACGAAAGTGACAAACGCTGCACCGTCGTCGTTGATGTTGTGCGCGTGCGCCACTCGCTTGCCTGCGGCCCCGAGCAGTGATTGCAGGAACAACTTCTTGAACGCGTCATCAAGACGATGACCTGACACCGACTCCGTGAGTGTGAAGAAGTTCGTCACGTCTTTGACCCACAGCGGCCACTTGATTTGAATCGCGCCCGGTTGGTCCATGAACGTCGGCGGTTGAGGCACGGACACGCGTAAACTAGTCGTCGTCGTCGTCATTGTTAGCGCCGCAAACCAGTGCCAACAGCAGTGCGAACAGCAAAAATAACGCCAAAAAAATCCTGATCGCCAATTGATCAGACGAGGTTTATTAAAGAAACACAAACGAGGCGAATGAATGAGACTGAAAATCTAACAGCTTATATACCAATATTTGGGTTTGCTACCATGACACTGCTTCTGCTCCATTAATTATTAAACATTGCTGAGCTCTGAACGGTAGTGAATGAAATTTCTAGAGCCAAAGACGATACGTTATACGCATTTAACGTCGAAAAAAAAATTAATTCTAAGTCATGAAAATTCCAATTTATGCTTATTTCATTGGTTCCTAATGGGCTGATAAACGGTTAAACGAACCAATTTCACAACTAAAGTGGCGCAGGAAATTAATTTTGAAGAAATTGTACATTCAAACTTTAAACACATAAAAATGGGTTAAGAGGGTAAGATGCCAATGTGATTAGATTACTAGTAGTTTATTACGTAATAAATCGAATGATAACATGAGGTAACATTTATGAGAAGGAGATTGCGGTTTAGCAATAACGGCACATAATTGTAACGGCTTATAAACTTATAACGAGCTGATACACCTTTACTGCAAGCAACAGCGATTTATTATTTCACTGATACAAACTATTTACAAATTTCATATAATAACACCGTCACATCACAACATTATATATGTCAGGTTCAGTACAACACCACCCAGACTGAACGGAATACCAGCCTACCCGACAAGCCGGTAACCGGCGGCCCCGGTCTCTGGCCGCCGGCTCACCGGCCGACCTGCGACTTTTCTAGCTTGTTCCCAACACAACATTATGAATTATTTTATGTTCTTAAAAATATATAGAATTCGAAAACCTTTAGTGTTAGAAACCTAATTGCCGAGGCGAGCTTGGCTTATTAGCAAATACGCCGAGATGAGCCGTCCACGGATTGTGAAGGGCCGAGCCGAGTCAAAGCTGTTTATGTAATAACCGGTGACGCAGCTGCATGGCGCAACTTCCTAACACCATGCCCATACGACCCCGGCTATCGTAACCTCAAGGGTGGACCGTGATTACAAGTTTTTTTAATCTATTCTTGGTCAGACCCAAGAAGCTACGCAGCTTAGCAGGCCGCAGGCGCGCTTCACGGGGTGTGTTCGGACCCCGCCCGAAAGGTTGCGCACGTGTCTAGTATCGGGTATGATTTCTGAGGTCCCCCAGGGAGGCTAGCACCGACACCTGCTCGCAGGTCATGGAGCTTAGCCGCTATTCCCTACCTTAGACTCATCGGAAGTTGTTTAGTTCTATTTTAGTATGATAAGTGTTGAAATAAAGTGTGAAACTGTCCCTAGAATTTTGAAACTCAAGTTGATTCACCTAGCGAAGATCGCGATATGCTCCGTGTTAGAGCATTGACCAATGTGGCCCCCACAGGGTTCCGACAAGCCCTGGGTGTTTAATGTCGGATTATCAATGGCGTGGCCTGTTTTCCCGATAAATTCTATGCGAG
The DNA here is from genome assembly GCA_030248225.1 of Trileptium ribeirensis. Taxonomy (NCBI): domain Eukaryota; kingdom Metazoa; phylum Nematoda; class Enoplea; order Enoplida; family Thoracostomopsidae; genus Trileptium; species Trileptium ribeirensis. The sequence continues at coordinate 22,606 of JASANE010000922.1, forward strand.
CGCACTGGTACCTTGACCAGTGAAAGTTTTAGCTTCTTAAAATAGAGAGGGTTCCTAACAAATTTGTTTGACTATTGGTCACAAACTAATAAAATTTTACTCGCGTTACCTGGTTGTTTCATTAGAGCGTAAATAGATCTAGTAGAAGGTCCTACTCGCCAGTGCTTGTGACATTCTCGCCCACAAGCCATGACGGGTAGTGCCTGCTCGTCCGAGTGGACAAACCAACGAGAAAAAGTCCCTATCGTCTCGGTAAAAGCAAGGCGGAACTCGGTGTTTCGAAATACAAAGTTTATTTACATGAATTAACTGTTATCGAAGGGACGAGTGCTCCTAAACAACGCGGGGCGGAACGAGTACAACGAATCGGGGAAGCCTAGTAGTATCTTGCTAGTTTCGTTGCGGTTCAACGTAATGTGGCAACACAGGTCGTTAAAAAGAGGACAGGGGAGGAGCGTACAGATACTCGCTAAATTGCGACCTAGGGGCGGTTATCCCTGCTTCGATTCAGTGTTAGGGAACTAATCAGCTATGCAGTGTACTAATCAGGGGCCCTAGAGTGCTTCAGAAATCGCTCCTCGATGCGGGGCGCGCGGCGTCACGAATACCTACGCCTAGCGGCGAAACTCGGCCGGCTCAAAAGTAAAGGCGGTATTGCGAACCGAATACACGAGCCTTATGGCGTTGTTACGACATCGCTCAGAACAAGGCTAATCATAAGATGCGTTAAGGGCACTCCACTATTTACTTTCCGGATACTCTCGTCCTACTGCACACGCATCGAATCGGAAACCTGTTCGACAGCCTTACCTACCTAACAACACGACTGACCGGCTGGGAGGCTGAAGAGGGGGTGGAGCAGAATAATTTCTTATATCTAGACCGGGGGAACACGGTCGAGGTGCTGGGCGACATGTTGCGTCCTTATGAGCAACCTACGAAACGGCCCTCCAGTTGACTGATTTCTATTCGAGCTGGACGTCGGGTCGGTGGCGAGGCGAGCCCTTTGTAGACGGCCCGCACCTATCCGAAGGCTAAGTCAGCCTCGTTTCCTACCTATCGGGGTCGGTTGTACTACTCGGGCCCTGGGCGGTCGGCCCGGGACGCGCTTGCGTCCTTTGTTTCGTTCTTCGGTTGTTTGTCTTTTGCCTCTCTCTAACGCCTATCTTTTCTATTTCACTGCAATGTTGCAGTGTCTCAACTGCATTGTCGTGCAGTTGAGTTATCACCGACTCAATAATAAAAGTCGATGTGTTCCTATGGCTGAATGGTTAAGACATGTAAAACTGCAGCGGACTTAAATTCTCCGTGCAGGATCAACTCACAAACTGGGAAAACAGCACTGGCTGATACTGAAACTATAGAAAAGGTGAAACTGGGCATACATAGTACATAGCCTAACGGGCACTCATGATAAATAGTAAAACCTGGTTAAACTCAGCGATCGGCTCGCTCAAAAAGAAAAAGGGGTTTTGCACTCGCCCAGTTTGGGGCCGAAATGGCCCGGGCGAGGAGGTAAGTTTTCTTTATTTTTAGAAAGTCCTAAAATTTTGTTTGAAGGCGGGGACACGATGTGTTTCTCCCGCAAAGTCGGTGTCTAGTGACGGCTCGGGGGTAAACTTCAAGTTTATTTCCGTTAGACAATGGTCTCTGGAGAAGACCATTGCGTACTGCAATAGCGAGCATTGGTAAACTTAGTTGTTTTGAACACGTTCTTATTTGGGTCCAAAAACTGGAGTATTACCACAAAACGATGCACCATCGTCCCAGGTCAATGTCGGCGAAATTTTGTTCAGCTGGGGGTTTGCTCCTCCAGCTCGTTTTTGGAATAAGGCGGGGCCTAGAGGGACGTCTAACGTTAGCCCGGTCAGTCGTCACGAAGAAACTCGTGCTCCAATGAGATACTTACAGAAATGATTTAAATGCCCTAAAGTTAAAATCAAACGATATAAACCGAGATGATCCCTAGACAGCAAACACCTTAAACTCAAGTGGTAACACCTAGAATTTGATATGTCTTTTGTAATCCCAAAATTTTCCTAACTCAAAGAACAAGACGAAATTTTAAGGGTTTCCTAAAACCCGACGGAGGCTGGTCCTCCGTCCCTAATCTGCGGTTCTGTCCAAGCTCAAACACGGCATGAGCATTGAACGTTCAACTAAGCTGCAAATTTGGAAAACCATCAAAACAAATCATCGAACAAGTCCTTATTTCGTGGTATGCACGTTCAAGAAATTTTACCGTGGTCGGCTCAGGAAAATTCATTGAACCTAACTCAAAAGAAGCAAGTCATGTAAAGTCTGGACGTGAAGCGTCCATTTTGTTGTGCCTTACCTAAGACCACGGGGAATCAGCAAGACTTCGAACTAGACGAATGGTCCTCACAGTGCTCTGCACGAAGGTGTCCTAAATCGCCTAATACCTCCTGCGTCGGAACTCGATTCTAAAGGTTGATTCCAGTTAAGTTCGTGTGTAGCTTTTCTGAGGGGACGGGGTGGGTGAAACCTGCACGCGATTGATTCTACCTAGGGGCGAGGAAACATGCTACGTTCATGAAATATTTAAGAGAATGGCCTGTTACTCTTCGTCCGGCAGGGAAACTAAACCCCTGCATTCACTAAGCCTTCAAGTACTTACGAACTTTGATCCCTGGGGCAGCACCAGCTGAACCCCCTTCGCGAGGTATACACCTACGCGGAAACCTTTGTCCATCGAATCGATCCGAAGCAAAAGCGAAAAGCCAAAGAAAGCAGAGCCATATGAAAACTAAACACAGAAAATAGTGCGTCGGAGCCGGTCAGTAAAGTCGACCGAACTCCGCGCTGTCGAAGTCCAACTGATTCCAAGATTCGACGCGTTGGTCGTAACCTCGAAATTTTCGCCTGTATGTTACGATGGCGATTTTGTCGGCCAATCGGTGGCGATTTCTCGACGCCCACCTTTTTGGGTTTTCTGTGCAGTGTCCAATTGGGGACACTTCCGGAAATTTGAATCTTGACGGCTACAGTAAACCGTCGATGTCCTTAAAGAGAGTCGGCTTCAATTAAATTTGCCGACTTTAAGTTTGAATCTTCCGAGTACTCGGAAGTTGACCATCTGTGATTTTTGTCCAAATTTTCCCAAGAAAAGCAAATTTTGAAGTCCCTATTTCCCGTCCTCATCGCCGGATGTCCAGCGAAATCAGATCCTAAACTAACAAAATTTGAACTGTTTCCGGTCCCAGCTTAACTTAAACTATTACAAATACTTTTGGGTCACGCAATTTCCTTCTTCAGCCCCAATTAGCGTGACAATCTGCTCACAATTTGACTGTTTGCTCTTCCCAGCCCATCCCGAGTCGGCAAACATCAACTCGGCCTTTGTGATCTTCGACTTGCCGCCCTCCTAATTAAGCTAAATTGAATTTAGAAGGTGACCCTAACTCGCGAGGACACCTTAGAATGTCAGGAGAAATCGAGCTAATTTCCAATTTTCATGCGAGTATATATGCTTTGAAGTCGCGCCGGGGTGGACCAACGGCGGGAACGTGCCCGTCTCAAGGCCAGAGACGGGGCGAATCCTTACGTGCTCCTAATTTGTCAGGCGCCCTGTTCCAGGGCCCCTAGAGTCCGCGGGAGGGCCCTGAAGTCGCCCCCCGTTCTTCCTATCCGTTCGTCCTTCGTCCGTCCGTAAAACCCTAAAATTTAAGCGATTTTTGTGTGTTTTGTCCTCGTCCGTCCGCTTTTATGTCGTGTCCTTATATATAGATATATATATATATACTATATATATAAGCGATGGTAAAATTAGAAATGCTTGTCATGTGGAATAAGCTAATTTTTCGCAGCTGCTATGATATATATATATATATAGATATGATATATATATATGATATATCGATATATATATATATAAAAAAAATAAAAAAAATAGTATATAATATAGTATATAAAAAAAAAATATAAAAAAAAAAATATATATATACAAAAAAAAAAAAAACTATATATAGTATAATACTTCATCAATCTTCATTCAACAAAACAAATATTTAATTACCACAAACAAACCAAACACACAGGCATACACATACACAAATACACACATTATACACAGTAGACATAGCGGCGTCCTGAGCGACAGAAAGGTCGCTCAGGTTAAACACAAACTCACAACACACCAAACACAACAACAACAAAGCGACAAAGAAGAAAACCGACCAGAAACGTCGGTTAGAGAGAGAACGAGGACAAAAGCAAAAGGACAGCGAGGACACGAGGCGGGTGTGGGAAGGGAAGCGGGACAAGGGGAATCCGGGACGATTTTCGAGGGGCTGGGGTCAGATTCGATCCCAGGACGTAAAACGGGGTCGATTGATACCAAATACAAGGGGGTAGACATAGAAGCGGGTCGGGACGCTCACATGGGTTCCGATGTATATTAGTATGGGGAGCTATAGCGGGCTCTCCTGCGCTAACGGATGGGCGGAGCGACGCCGGCCAGGTATCGTTGGACTCACCGTCCAACGGCGATTTAAATGAGGGGTGATATCGCTACTGGGGCGGCAGGAGTAAAAACGGTACTAAAATGGCGGCGATTAGAGAGAGTGATAGCTACGGTGGGGGCGCGTTTGTTGGTCGTCCGGGTTAACGGGGCGGCGGACCGAGACCTGCCAGATATTTTTGGAGAAGTCTCACCGAGACGAATCCAATGAGGGGCGGTTCGACCATTTTAGAGTGGAGCGAAAAATCTCGAATTATCGGTGCCCATCAGCGGTTGACAACAGCTTTTTAGGCACCTTTGAGTGACTGCCGCGGGTCAGCAGGGACTCGGACAAAGGCCCGACGCATATCGTTGGATTCCACTAGTTGTGATGAACAAAACGAGGGGTCGCATGCGCCGGTTCTGACGCGGGGTATGGCGACGGGGATGTCGGAAAGTGGGGTTTTGAATTGGTTGCATACTGCAATAGGCTACAGAAACAAGGCGGTTTTGCCTAAAAAGTTGTCCACAGGGCACACACATAAATAGATACATGTACATATTTTACATATGATGTGTCCTAACTACATGGAAAGTGATAGTCCGGGTTCCACGGTGACAATCCTACCTAGCGTAAGTAGCGATTGTCTCTACGAATTACAGGCGAAGTTCTGGCGTTGTCCGGAGCGGTTTTGGATGTCCCCTCACACTTCCCCAACGTGTTCTACCCGTCTATTGTGGTTATGTTCCGGATCACGGCACCGTAGACGGTGGCGGGCCTTCGAATTAACCCGGCATCCGTCGTTCCGCATGCTTGCGAAGACTACCAAAAGTGTGATTTCCGCTTATTTTGACTTGCTGTTTTCCGTGACCATTACTCAGCACGTTGCTAAAACCAAGTAAATTTAATATTTTTGATTTCGGTCTTAACAAACTTGCTTTCTTGAACGTGCAGTCAGGGGCCTCCTATTCCCGGACGGTCGTAACCGCCACGGTTTTAACGCGTAGCGGCTGCTGGTTGTGGTTCCAGCGTGATGCTTACTCTATGTCGGTGTGGAGCGTAGAGTCCAGTATCATAAATCGGCTAGATCAACCTGATTTCGTTATTCTGTTCATCGTACCTCACACAACACTCGTCCCGATTGTCAATTGCGGCAATTAATACAAACAGTATACGATATTTTTATACAAAACGATATACAATATTTTTACACAAAACGGTATACAACATTTATATACAGAACGGTATATGATATTCTTATACAAAACGGTATACGATATTTTTTATACAAACGGTATACGATATTTTTATACAAAACGGTATACGATATTTTATACAAAACGGTATACGATATTTTTATACAAAACGGCAAACGATATTTTTATACAAAACGGTAAACGATATTTTTATACAAAACGGTAAACGATATTTTTATACAAGACGGTAAACGATAGTTTTATGCAAAACGGTATACGATATTTTATACAAAACGGTATACGATATTTTATGCAAGACGGTATACGATATTTTTATACAAAACGGTATACGATAGTTTATTATACAAAACGGTCATGTGCCAACGCTTCCCGCTACGATTTTGAGTACGAAGGTCCTGAAATGCTCGTGGCAGGGCCGGAGCGGCCCTGTTACATCTCTTATATTTTTAAATGGAAATTTTCAGACTTAGATATACGGGTTTAAAATAACGGCTGTATGTGTCCGTTTGATTGTTACCCTTTTCTCTCGTACATCGGGATCCCTGTCGGGATCCCCTGTCAAAAAGGAAAATGTGCAGGAAGACTGATACCAGAGGACCCAAGAATGAAAAGAAGAGAAAAGACCCCAGAATAAATTAACCGGTATATACAGATAGTGTATCACTTAGTGTTACACGCACGATTATTGCTTTTGGCTTAGTTTATCTGGTCGGTAAATTATTTTTGTGACGGGTGTTGGCTGTGCTTTGTTGATATGGTGATCCCGAGACTTCGACTCTAAGTCCTCCTCCTATATTTTAATGGGAAAAATGACTTTTTACCTGGGTTTGAAAGCTTTAGTTGAATGCTTTCGTGGCCTAAGTCTCCTTTTGCTGTAACATACATACGTTGATAAGCACAAGGTAATATAATATAATTGTTAGCTACTGCACAACCATTCACGTGAAGACCAATAACACGTGAATACTGATGATGTAATGCTTACATAATCATGATGTTTCTGATGCAATCCAACGAGAAGCGCTATCGATTGTGTTCGCCCTACAGAAGTTTCATCAATTCTTGTATGGCAACAAATTCGTTTTGATCACCGACCATAAGCCGCTGCTGTCGCTGTTCAACCCGACTAAAGCAACACCAGCTCTCGCTGCAAATCGACTTGCCCGATGGTCGCATCAACTGCAGCAGTACGACTACACCATCGAATATCGGAGAACGTCAGACCATGGAAATGCCGATGTCTTGAGTCGTCTCCCACGGGGATCGGACATAAGCTTCGACAACGAGGAAGTCGAAGCAGACGTCGACACGGTATGCCAAATCCGAACGATAAGCCTCCAGGTTCGACCCACCGATGCCCAATCAATGGCCAAAGAATCTGCGAAGGATCCAGTTATTTCCAAACTATTGCGCTTTGTAAGAGAAGGGTGGCCGGGTAGCAAATCTGTCGATGCGGGTCGGAGTACAGAGTCCGTCAACGACTACCGTAAGCTGGCCGATTCACTGTCGACATTGCATGGTTGCCTGCTATACGGTTCCCGGATTGTGGTTCCGACTACCCTGCGCCGTTCCGTCCTCCAGATCCTGCACACAGGTAACTTCGGAATACAACGAATGAAGCAGTTGGCTCGCACCGTGGTGTATTGGCCAGGACTCGACAGCGACATCACGGACGTTTGTCGCTTATGCGAGGGATGTTCCGTTCATCAAAACGCTCCAGCCAAGGCGCCGATCCATCCTTGGATGATGCCCGAAAAGCCATGGAGTCGGGTTCACATCGATCACGCGATCAACTTCATGGGAACCAATTGGTTGGTATTGGTTGACGCGTATTCGAAATACCCATGCGTGTATCCTACTTCCTCAATTTCTTCAGCAACTCGCTTTATGATAGTATCCTACCAGTCCTAGAAAGCTTTGCAATTGTTTGAGGGTTTCCGGTCGTTTGTAATTGTCTATTGCAGCGGTTTTCTCGGGGTCGGGCTTAACTCCCTCTGAACTGATGATGTGTCCGAGATATTTTAATTGTTTCTGTCCGAATTGGCATTTTGAAGGCTTTAGTTTAAGATTGGCCTTGCGGAACCTATCAAATACTGTCATTAAGTCCGCTAGGTGTTGCTCGAATGTGGGTGAAAAGACCAATATGTCGTCTATATAGATAAGGCATCGTTCCCATTCTAGACCCTTTAATATGATTGACATGCACCTTTGAAAGGCGCCTGGTGAGGAATTCAGTCCGAATGGCAGAACGTTATATTCATACTGTCCGTGGACAGTGACGAAGGAGGTTTTCTCCTTGGTCTCGGGGTCCAATTCCAATTGCCAAAAGCCTTTGTTAAGATCTAGACTAGACATGAATTTGGTGTTTCTGAGGCAACCTAATATGTCATCTATGCGGGGTAACGGATATAAGTCTCGTTCTGCCACTACGTTGAGCTTACGAAAGTCGACACATAACCGTAATGTACCATCACTTTTGGTGACGTACACTATGGGAGAACCCCAAGGTGAATCTGATGGCGTTATTAAACCCGCTTCTACCATGTTATTTAATTCCTCACGCAAGGGTTCCCTTAATGAATGTGCTAGACGATAGGGTACCTGTTTGATGGGCCTTGCGTCTCCCGTGACTATTCGGTGTTGGTGCACACCACATCTGCCTAGATCGAACGGGTGTACACTGAATATGTCTGCGTTTTCAGAGATAGTCGTTTTCAATTGCTTGAGTTCGAAAGGGTTTAGGGTCGTTTGTCCAAAGTCAATTTTGCTCAAGACTTGTATGGATCGTTCGGTGTCAATTATCTTCTTTTGTTCACTTATAATTTGGACAACATTGTCTCGTGTAACTCCAATATTGTTGCATTGCTTTGTGCGTCTTGGAGGGTCAAGTTGTAGCAAGCGTTTGTTACTGTCATACAAGAATTCGACCTCATTGTCGTCAAGCATCTCGATATGTCCTATTGTCTGTCCAGCGTGTATGGCGACGGGAAAATTTCCAAAGTTCATTAACGCTATTGGTATCATGCGTTGGCCAGTAAGTACCAGGGAGTGGGCGATGGCAACGTCCCTAATAAAGGGGTCAGGCACAAATAAGGCTTGTCCTGTTGGTGGTTGAGTGATTTCCGGGATGGCGTTGATAAATAATTCAGTGTTCGGTGGTACTTGAGTGTATTTCCTGGTTACAACATTAATGACTGGCGGCCTATAGTCTCCTTGGTCGGCAAAAGGTGCCGAGCAGTTCTCAGTCCCGTTAGATAGATCCAGGCAACGGTCCTTGAAGTTTATGGCGACGTATGGTAGTAATGCCATGAAATCGGTTCCTAAAATGCATTCGTACGGTGTGTCAGTTGTTACCTGAAAGTCGCACGGTGTACTTAGCGATCCTATTGTGATCGGTGCTTTTACTACTCCGCTGATGGTTAGTTCTTGTTGTGTAGCTGATACTATGCGGGTAGTGGTCGTGTCACGGGGAACTAGTCCTAATCGAGCGGCTAGGGCTTGGGACATGATTGAGACGTCGGCTCCAGTATCTACAAGTGTCATAACTGGGGTACCAAGTATTGTTGCGTTAATAAGTAGTGGAGTATTGCCTGCGTTCATTGTGTTTAATTGTCTAGTGAATACACCTTGACGAGGTCCACGACGTAAGTCACGGGTGGGAGCGACAAATAGTTCGTCGTCCTCGATGAAAACAAGCTCTTCCTCGGAAGAGTTACGTGATGTTAATAGTCTGTTCGAACGACGTGGGGCACGGCTGGACGCTACGGACACGCGCGGCGTTCCCGAAGGCCCAACCGTGACCTCGGTCGGCGAAGTCCTGTCTGTATGAGGAAAGTCGTCTTCCTCGGGTGGGGCACTCGGTATTTGGGGTCTCGCTCTAGTCCATCGAATCACTTTTCTAGGCTTACTATCGGTCCTGATTAGTCGTCCACGACATGGGAACCATCGGGGAATGTAATATCCGTACTTAGGTGGGAGCTTGCATTTGGTCATAAAATAGATTAAACTGATCAGTCCCACAACGACGGTAATAAGGAAGTAGGGCAGGAATCCGGTGTACTCCACAGCGGGGAGATTAACCACCCTACGTACTTGATCTTTAGCTATCTGCGCAACCCGCAAATTTATAGCTTTGGCATTGTCAAGTGAGTCCCATGTCAAAGGTCTTAGTTTGATACCGGATAGCCGGTCAATAGTGATATTCGGTCCGAATTTTATTGTAATCTTTTCGGGTTTCAACATGCTAGTGAGCACTATTGATCCTATAACCAACTGAGTGTAGTTTCCGTGTGGAAACCATAACACTCCATTCGGCGGTACTTTTATCGACTTACCCATTGTAACGTGAGCTAGTTGTCTACGATTTGTCAGTATGACCTCAGGTTCACTAGTCCGAATCAATACTCCTTGTATAGTTGTGTGTACAGACGTGTCGTTGGTAAGTGGACCTATTAGCGAGCGGTTGCTGCATGTATGTTTAATGGTCTCAGGCACATGTTCACCTGCAATAATCCATTCTAAGCAGTTAGTGCTATGATCCGTTATCAGCGCGTGTGGTTCACAGAAAGCGATTCCTGGTCTCTGCTTGCATGCTCCTAAATTGAGTGATTCGAAGCGAATGTGCCCCAGACGGGCGGCGTATTGAGGGAGCGGTAATCTCAGCTGCGTTTGCGTGGCAGGTGCGTTCCAACCGGTGTTATAGATCCGAAAATACGGACGTACATCATTGCGCATCGGCAATGGTAGTTGCAGTATGAATCCAAATCGAAACGCTGTTAAGTCTACGCTGACAGGCATGACGCGACCAAACTGGTAGGCGAGGCTAGGCTCGCGCATGAGGATAGTCTTGGAAATGCGTGGATCCATGGAAAATAACCGTCGTAGCATGACGACATCGATAACGGCAGGAGATAATTCGCCGTTCAACATGGACTCCATTATAGCTTGTACCGACGAGCGCATATTGGCTCGAAGGATGTGATCTATCAGCTGGTGATGTACATGTGCGATCTCTTTCTGATCGGCACACCTAACCTGCTCAATCATAGAGACTACCTCTTGCATACTATGGTGTAGAAAGGCGTAAATGTCCTCGTTTGCTCGGGTGAGTTGCCTTATGGCTTTAGTGTTTCGAAAGGAGACATCGTTGGTCTCGCGCATGAATTTCTCGAGGACAGTTACCTGTTGGCGCACATTGTTAATGTGTACTCCATTGGAAAAAGCCATTCCCAGTCCCAAGAAACCTGAAACAGCGCCGGCAGCGGCGGCGATTAAGCTGGCAAAGCGTTTCTCCCTTTTATGTGTGAGATCACACAATTGCTCGTTCGCGACGCAAAAAGAATGCACAAGCAGCGAATAATAATTGGTGTCCAGTACGCCATGGTAGGCGTCGTCCAACTCGCTTTCCAAAGCTCTTAGGGTCTCATGTAGCTGTGGATATTCGGTGCAGTTGACTTTTCGGCAGCAGTCGGCGCGACATTTTCCGTTTGCTTCATAAGGCGGACAGAACTTACTCACGTAAGGATCGGACTTGCGTTCCCAATCGCGAAGTGATAACTGCAATACCACTGGCAGATGCGTGGTCTGGTCAGAGGTGACCACCAAGCCCTGTGGCTCGATGACCACTCCTACTTGTCTATTGACAAAAGCACCTAAGCGCGAGATTGAGTCGCTGAATGGCGAAAGCGTTGCGCGTGTAGAACTGAGCGCTGAGAGCCAAAGTAATAATAGGATCGTACAGACCCTCCACATACCTGATGGATGGCCGAAGCCATTACTAAGACTCGGTGAAGGGGATCGTACCTCGGTTCGATTGAGTTCCCTCCTGGTCTCTTTATTTGCGATGTGTCCCGTAATGTCGCTTTTAATTTCCTCATCGCTCATTTCAGTGTCACTCGACTCAGTTATGCTTTCTTGCTGGGCTGAATCGCTATCAGAGCTATCCTCCGACTCGTCTTCGGATGAGTCGAGGTAGGCGGCTAACGCCGTGTTTAGTTGTTCGTCCAAATTCGGGACGGAATAGTTGGTGGCATCGTCCGGAAACAAGCATAGTTCCGAGATTAGGCGGTCTCTACCTAACTTTAGTCCGACTGATGTGTTTCCCTCCGTCTCAAGCAGTGCAGCAATGTCGGGGCGTCGCAAAAGTCTCAAGCGTGCACCTAGCAGTACTAATCGAGCAAGTCGGTGAGTTTCGTCGTCAAATTCCATATTGTCCATTGCATGGTCGACAAAGGAGTTGATCGGAACACCGCGTGTATCTTGGTGTTGGTAAATAAATTCGATCAAGTAAGGCGCCTCGCATAAGAGGTCATGTAACTCGAGGTTCGCCTCACGGAAAGTCTTCTGCATTCTGGCTGACTGAATTCCAACGTAGAAAGGCCAGTGCGGTGCGATGTATCCATCCGGGAGGATGGACGCGCAAGCTGTACTCAACGTACCGTCATAGGTCCACCTTCCTCGTTGACCGTAAAAGTAGCAGCTTAAGCCTATGTCCCTTGAATCTTTTGTATGGCGTTCCTGGCACTGGCGACATACCGGATCCCTACTCAACTCTACCTCGAATTCTCTCTCAATGACCTGTTGGAGCGTGTGGCCATTCACGCATTGGCCCACCAGGTCTATGAATGATTCCAACGAAGCAAGAGTTACGGGACCAAGGTACATTCCGGTCATGCAATGCCCAATTGGAGAAGCCATGCCTAATATACTGCTTAGCATAGCAGCATCTCGCTGTAGGGCGGGGCGTGTACTAACCTCAAAACGGAGCTCAAAAAGGCGGCTCAAATTGTTCAGTTGTTCCATTACGATTGTGACTCTCCTATAAAAGAGAGCTTGCGGTTGCAACGCCAGCGGTTGTCCGAAGTCAGCATTGATCTCACTAGCCCTAAAGTTGATTGGTATTAGTCCCTCAGCTGAATCGTTACGCGCATCTTCGGCCAGTTCTACGCGAGGGAATTGATAGGCTGTGGTCTCGGTATGAGTCGTGGTCGTAGTAAACATTGTGTCAGTCCCAAGAATTCGGTTACGTTCCTCGTCCGTTATTGCTCTTATTCGTCCAAGTTCAATCGGCATATTGTTGGGAAGACAAAGTCCAGACATGTCCAGTAATTGTTCGTCAAGTCGGTGTACTCGTTCGTCGTTAGCTTCTCGTGTAAAGTTAAGCAAGTTCTCATGTCCCATACACACGTCCGAGTCCTCACTAGTTATGCTCACTGAGTCCTCCGAATTACCCGGGGACATACATGGTCTCCCTTCGACGGATTCCTCAGTAATCACACCTATTTCATTTGGGTTGCCCGAATTACCCGAGGGCATACTTGGCACCTCTTCGACGGGTCCCCAAAATATCGCTGGAAACGTCGGCCAACGTGTCAGTGGAGTCGCCTAAATTACCCGGGCGCATACAAGGCGTCCCTTCGATAGGGTCTCCACGAACATTCTCGACCAGTGGATCCGAACTCATCTCTTGCCTACTCCCCGTAGCGATACTGCCACTACCGCTGCCTTCGCTTAGATCGCTCCCTCC
>JASANE010000923.1:0-35072 GCA_030248225.1 Trileptium ribeirensis
GGTATATATTTAAATTAACAATTCAGAGATTGTATAGTGCGCTTTGATGTCTCCCAGATCTATCATAAAACCCTACTTAATTTACCATAAAAATGGACTGTGAATTATAACCATTTATAATGCTCACCTTTTTAAAAAAGCAAAAAAATTGCCGAATGTTAAAAATCAGCGATGGGCTAAAATGTACGAATTTGTTACTACTTCCTGCTGTTTCATTTTTCCATATATGTAGCTTTGGAGAAGGCTGATATAATGCTTTATTGGCATGGAGTGCGCGCATGGTAATCTTAGCCACTGTGAAGCTAAATTACAAAAAATTTACCGGAAAATTGAGCAGAATTTAAAAATTGAAATTCCGCACCCCCTCGCACTTGGTCTGGCCTGTCCACAGAACTCTGAAAAGTGTCGTGGGGGCATATCCATTCTCGAGGTAGATTTAGAAAGTGGGGGACAACTTTTGCTCAAAATACTAAATATTTCCATGTTTCCATATAGTTATACTGCCGTGCATGTATTTTCAAGCTATAAAACGACGTTTTAGCATTATAAATAGTTTTAGATATATAATGCTTAATAGCATTTTGCATACAAGTAACAAAGTCTGAGACAGAAATTTTTGGATTCAGTTGATTGGGTTTCGGCCAAGTGAATGGGTATGGACATGGGGCAAATATCACGAACATGTGGGATTTGGAAAGTATGGGATCCCCCACTGTGGCCAGGACAGGAAATTTCCCCCTGAGAATGAACATGGGGCGCCCATGGAAATCCCCATTTTTTCGCACGCGGAAAGGCCAGCAGTATATGAACAGTTATAGTACAAAAGTACTTTAATTGCCAAGTATTTGAAACGGAGCGAGCGAAACACCGGAGTTTCCACTGAGGGTGCTGGGCGGAAAATCGTGAAAATTTTTTTTAGCCTCTTCCTGTCATTTATAACTGGATTTCGACAATTTTTTTCGATAGTAAAAGTGATGAAGATTGTTCTTTAGCTGAACGCGAACGGCTCTGACCCATTGTTTCGTTGCAAATGGCAAAATATAGGTTAATTGTTTTTGCCAAATACGGCCATGCGGGTCCCAGTGTGTTGCAGCCTATATCTCGCGACACCGACTTCGTATCGAAAACCAGAGGCCTCCCACCAACACCTCATCAACATCTACAACATTGCCGACCATGGCTTTTTGTGGGATGACTCCATGGGACACTGCGGGTCCCAATATGGTTCGTTGACCCTTTGCCAGAAATGATTTTTCAGTTTACGGCATGTTATTGCGTTTTTTACGTTATAATCAGCGCCCATTGGCTAATCAGGCACATTGGATGCGATGTAAATTATCAAGCACACTATATATGATGGTTTTGTAAAGCTGTATTTGAATGTATTATGCCTTTTCATACGGTTTTCAAGGGTATTACCGTGAACGAAGTCTATTTTCAAAATGTTGTAGTTATTCATTTGTTTGCTTAATATGTATTGAGGGCAGGACACCAAGAATGGACTATTTATATATATAGGTTTTCTGAAGGTTGAATACATACACTGATTTGGTTATCCAAAGTCCAGCGTGCATATGTCATGCCTTTTCATTGGATTCATTGAGTTAGGGTTACTGAACCCGATATCCAGAATATAATCTGTCTTCAGTTGTTTGGTTTCGTGTTGTGTACAGGGAATCAAGATTTGTCTGTATATGTTGTTGGGCAAGCTTAATAAAGTGGTTTGGCTATATAGTATCCAGCACGAGATCTCATAGTAGTAGTGATTTATTGTGAAAGAACAAACAAAAACAACAACAATACTACTGTTTTTAGAAACAACTAATCATTTGTGCAAAGAACATCAAGGTTTCAGTAAGTGCAAAGCCTTAGTACACAACAAAACAAAATAAACGACCTGAATGCCCCGAGTTAGCTGAAAATAGAAAATATCTATTAGATTAGTTATAGCCGAATATAGTACTTATTGCCATAAGAAACTAGGATCTAAATCAACAGGTCAATAAAGGACCAAGGGTGGTCAGCTAAGATATCGACTCCTGAGACAGCAGGACAAGCAATGTTTTTTTAGGTGGTTTTTTAAATGACACTAATGACTCTTGATTTACAATAGCCACAGGGAGAGAGTTTCACATATCTGGGAACCTGTATGCAAAGCTGTTCTTTACAGCCTGAATAGCTGTAAAAGGAGCAGCAAGTTTATAACTGTGAGATCGGAGTCCAAAGTTATTAGCATAGGAGAAAAGGTTTTCTAACGAGACTTCTATAAGGGAGTGTAAAATTTTGTAACCAGTGGTAAAATCAAATAAAACCCGCCTGTATTCTAGACTCTCTAAATTCAAAACACTTAGTCTTTCAGTATACGACAAGCTTGAAAGACCTGGTATACGTTTGGTAAATTTTTTCTGGACAGCTCCAATTACATCTATATCTCGGAGCAGATTTGGCAACCAGATTTGTGAGCGATATTCCAACATAGGGCGAAGAAAACATTTATACATATTCAAAAGAAAGTCACGGTCACGACATTTGAACGTACGAAAAATATTAGACGCGGTAAAGTGAACCCGTTTTTGCGACTGAAGCACAATGTTGTAAGAATTTTTGATTTGACGATATAATTGTAATTTCCTAAGTCGTTTATTTCGTCCACCACCTCAAGCCTGGCATTATTTCCGAATGTATACAGTGGATGCTTATTAGGTGAATGACCAAAAACCAGAACTTTACACTTGGACATATATAGCTACAGATAACTGCCAATTCTCAGCCCAATTATATACATTATTAAGATAAAGTTGTAATAAATCTGATTTGGATTGAGAAGAGTCAGCTACAGAAAATATTTTTGCATCATCTCCATATAAGGACACTTTGCAGTAATTACATAACACAGTCAGGTAAGTTGTTTATATACAGAAGAAAAAGTAGCGGACCAAGGACTGGACCCGGGGAAACACCATTAACGACGTTACCCTCATAGGATGAAGACCGATTTAAAGTAACTGTTTGTTTACGATTAGTCAGAAAAGCCTTTATCCAATCGTATAATTTGCCTTGAATACCATATTTACCAAATTTTGTACATGAGTTTTTCATGACTCACGGAGTCAAACGCCTTAGCAAAATCAATATAGCAACAATGAATGGATTTGTGTTCGGACATAGTTTTGAACCAGGAGGCGCTACTAGAGAGAACGTTGCTTACAGTAGATCGCCTAGGTAGAAATCCGTGATCTTCACTGCGTGGTAATCTATGTTCTATTAGAATACCTTTCCAGACGTTTCCTTTGGGGTTAGGCTCAATGAACCCCATTTCCAAAATATAGTCGGTCATCACTAGTTTGGTACACGGTATCAAAAATGACTATGTTTTAGGCGTGCTGAATATGGCTTGGTTAGGTAGAGACCAGAAACAATAGTTCACGCCTTTTCAAAAGCTTTCAGTGCTTTTAGGGCCAATGAATCCGATTTGCAGAATGTAGCATGTCTTCGCTAGCATGCTTATTTCCTGCGCCAGGTCATCAAGAATTGTCTATATAGATTTTTTGGTAGGCTGAATATGATGGTGTAGCTATCTTGCGACCAGCACAAATAGTTCATATGTTGTCAGTTCTTTTGGATGGATTTAGGGTCGACGAGCTTTTAGGTTTTTCAATGGCTTCTAGGGTGGTATATATATCCATTGCAGCCTGTTACATGTGCGTACTCAAATGATACATTAAAAATGAAACCACGTGCGCTCCGTTTCACGCTCGCTTGAGAGATGCTAGTTAATAATTATTTGTCAAATTTAGGTCGGGCGTTCTTTTGACGTTTGACGATGGTCCGCAGCATTATACGCACGTCTTACTCGACAATCTTAAACGAGAACGTGTGCGGGCAATATTTTTTGTGAACGGCTATCGCATAGAAAAGTATCCTGACATTGCACGGCGTTTGATCGACGAAGGTCATCGTATTTGCTCACATACATATTCTCATCGTAATCTACGCAAGCTTGAAGAGCTCAAATTGTTCGCCAAAATCCGAGATGAAATCGAACAAAACGAAATTGCTATGCAAAGTAGGCTTGTTGTCTTAATTATTGCTGGTATCTTTCAGACGAGCGTAAAACGGAGCGACGTTGTTTCATCTATAGTTGCTAAGTATAATCATCTGTAACACCCTTTGTGTTTGATTTATATATCATTATAAAACCTCTGGAATCCTCCGAGCGTTATAATCATGGTCTGGTAGGAGTTAGGGAACACCACCTACTCTGCGTGTCACAAAGTTATATTAGCTTATCTGAAAGCGCAGAAAACAGCGTATAACGAAATAAGCGACGGTAGGCTCATTTTTCTCGGTAGACCGGTTTTGCCGACGGGCGACCCTGAAGGTCATGAAAACTTTTGAAAAGACATGGAGTCATGTGTTATAGTCCTGTTGGATTCTAGATGATCCCGCCATCATTCAGCGTACACAAAAACCTATATACACAGTTCTAAATGGTGTGAAATCGATAATAATAACCAAAGGAATGAAGACAGGCTGTATCCAAAAAATCCAGTTTTTCGACCCTATACTCATTTACAGGGTTTTTTGTTTTTTTCCTAGTGAAAAAACACATTCAATTAAAAAACACCGAAATTTCAAAAAAACACAGAATTTAGCACACCTGAACTGTTGAATGAAAATGCTACAAGCTTTACGTTTAATTATGAATATGTCTATATTAAATTCTTATACTATAACATGGAACCTAAGTCTATAAATTCTGAAATAATTAGTGCTAAATATAACTGATTGGTCCAATGTATAAAAATATATAATGCATGCATTAATATAAAGGTGCTAGTAGCCGGTTAATTATCATTGCTTGAACTTTTCTGTAACGCTAAAACAGGGTATTTGTGTATTTGCGGATTGATTAAAAAACAGTGAAATTTCAAAAAAACATCTAAGTTTTAAAAAAACACACATTTTAGCACAGCATGAATTTTGAAAAAAAAACCCTGCTCATTGAAAACCAATGAAAAGGCACAAAATATTCATGTTGATTTTTAGATAACCAAACCCGTATTTAGCATACTGGAAAAATTATATATAGTGCATTCTTGATGCACTGTACACAATATTACTTAAACAAATGAAGACAGAGACTGTATTTTGGTGATCGGGTTCATCGATTAAAACATCTAAATATGGATGAAATATTCCTGACAGGCTCTATTCTCGATGCCCTCCACCCAGAAAATAACTAAAGAAATGAAAACTGAGTATATTTTGGAAATCGGGTTCATCGACAGTAAACCCATTGAAAACCGATTAAATACTCATGCTGTATTCTAAATATCCAGATTTTCGTATTCAGCTTATCGAAAGACCTATATATTCCATGTTTATGCCCTACACGCACGCAATACGACGAACAATTGAAGGCACACTACGTTTTTGGAAATCGGGCTCATCGACACTAAACCCATTAAAAAACGAAGAAATACTCATGTTGTATTCTAAATAACCAGATTTTCGTATTCAGCTTATCGAAAAACCTATATATTCCATGTTTATGCCCTACACGCACGCAATACGACGAACAATTGAAGGGAAACTACGTTTTTGGAAATCGGGCTCATCGACACTAAACCCATTGTAAACCTCCGAAACGACATTAATACTGTAATTAATAACGACATTCGTACTGCACTCTAGATAACCAAATTATGGTATTCAGCGTGCTTGGTAACCCAATTATCACTCTGTTGTGATGCACAGACATGCAAAACCGAGTCGACGAACCATGTCCGGACCCACATCGGTTCAAGTACTGGTCCCACAATCCCACAGTAGTCATGGATATCGATGAACTGATTTTTCATAATGATCTTCGTTCTTTGTGCAAACCTGTGTCTCAAGATATGGGCTGCGAAACACTGGTATTCGTATGGGAATATTTGGCAAAGAACCCTTCAATACCAGCTTTTTTGCCATTTTGATCCGGAATAGAGGATCGTAGCAATTAGCGTTCAGCTAAAGGACAAGTCGTCGCTTTCGCTATCGAACGAAAAATTTCGTCGAAATCCATCCACCGAATTACAAGTGTTACTGACGCCGGCAGACAAAAATAAATTTCGACCACTTTCCCTAAGCACCCTCAGTGGAAACTCCTCTCGTTTCACTGCTCCGCTCGCTTTAAGATGCCTCGGCTGAATCCTATAAGCGTAAAACCAATGTATATATCGTTGTGGAGAAGAAAAGTTTGTTCTTTTGTAGTTTCCTAAATCGTCACTGGTCCCGCTATCTCAGCTGATCTTCTTTATTGGTATATTCGGATGCTATTAGATATTATACGTTATCATTCATGATGAATAATAAGTATACAATTTAATAGACTTATCCGTGTGATACCAATAAAGAAGATCAGCTGAGATAGCGGGACCAGTGACGATTTAGGAAACTACAAAAGAACAAACTTTTCTTCTCCACAACGATATATACATTGGTTTTACGCTTATAGGATTCAGCCGAGGCATCTTAAAGCGAGCGGAGCAGTGAAACGAGAGGAGTTTCCACTGAGGGTGCTTAGGGAAAGTGGTCGAAATTTATTTTTGTCTGCCGGCGTCAGTAACACTTGTAATTCGGTGGATGGATTTCGACGAAACTTTTCGTTCGATAGCGAAAGCGACGACTTGTCCTTTAGCTGAACGCTAATTGCTACGATCCTCTATTCCGGATCAAAATGGCAAAAAGCTGGTATTGAAGGGTTCTTTGCCAAATATTCCCATACCAATAGCCAGTGTTTCGCAGCCCATATCTTGAGAAACAGGTTTGCACAAAGAACGAAGATCATTATGAAAACTCAGTTTATCGTATTCATGACTACTGTCGGATCGCGCTCTCAGCGCTTGAACCTATGTGGGTCCGGACATGGTTCGTCGACTCGGTTTTGCATGTCTGTGCATCACAACAGAGTGATAATTGGGTTACCAAGCACGCTGAAATAACGCATAATTTGGTTATCTAGAGTGCAGTACGAATGTCGTTATTAATTACAGTATTAATGTCGTTTCGGAGGTTTACAATGGGTTTAGTGTCGATGAGCCCATTTTCGAAAATGTAGTTTCCCTTCAATTGTTCGTCGTATTGCGTGCGTGTAGGGCATAAACATGGAATATATAGGTTTTTCGACAAAAGCTGAATAAGAAAAATTGGTTATTTAGAATACAACAGGTGTCTTTCTTCGTTTTTTCATGGGTTTTGTGTCGATGAGCCCGATTTCCAAAAACGTAGGGTGCCTTCAATTGTTTGTCGTATTGCGTGTGTGTAGGGCATAAACATGGAATATATAGGTCTTTCGATAAGCTGAATACGAAAATATGGATATTTAGAATACAGCATGAGTATTTAATCGGTTTTCAATGGTTTACTGTTGATGAACCCGATTTCCAAAATATACTCAGTTTTCATTTCTTTAGTTATTTTCTGGGTGGAGGGCATTGAATAGAGCCTGTCAGGAATATTTCATCCATATTTAGATGTTTTAATCGATGAACCCGATCACCAAAATACAGTCTCTGTCTTCATTTGTTTTAAAGTAATATTGTGTACAGTGCATCAAGAATGCACTATATATAATTTTTCCAGATGCTAAATACGGCTTTGGTTATCTAAAAATCAACATGTAATATTTTGTGCCTTTTCATTGGTTTTCAATGAGCAGGAATTTTTTTTCAAAATTCATGCTGTGCTAAAATGTGTGTTTTTTTAAAACTTAGATGTTTTTTTGAAATTTCACTGTTTTTTAATCAATCGCAAATACACAAATACCCTGTTTTAGCGTTACAAAAAAGTTCGAGCAATGATAATGAACCGGCGCACCAGCACCTTTATATTAATGCATGCATTATATATTTTTATAGACATTTGTAGCTAATTGTATAATTATATTTAGCACTAATTATTTCAGAATTTATAGACTTAGGTTCCATGTTATAGTATAAGAATTTAATATAGACATATTCATAATTAAACGTAAAGCTTGTAGCATTTTCATTCAACAGTTCAGGTGTGCTAAATTCTGTGTTTTTTTGAAATTTCGTGTTTAATTGAATGTGTTTTTTCAATTAGGAAAAAAACAAAAAACCCTGTAAATGAGTATAGGGTCGAAAAACTGGATTTTTGCAGACAGCCTGTCTTCATTCCTTTGGTTATTATTATCCACTTCACAATGGTTTAACTGTGTATATAGGTTTTTGTGTACGCTGAATGATGGCGGGATCATCTAGAATCCAACAGGACTATAACACATGACTCCATGTCTTTTCAAAAGTTTTCATGACCTTCAGGGTCGCCGTCGGTAAAAACCGGTCTACCAAGAAAAATGAGCCTACCGTTGCTTATTTCGTTATACGCTGTTTTCTGCGCTTCCAGATAAGCTAATATAACTTTGTGACACGCAGAATAGGTGGTGTCCCGTAACTCTGACCAGACCAATGATTATAACGCTCGGAGGATTCTAGAGGTTTTATAATGATATATAAATCAAACACAAAGGGTGTTACAGATGATTATACTTAGCAACTATAGATGAAACAACGTCGCTCCGTTTTACGCTCGTCTGAAAGATACCAGCAATAATTAAGACAACAAGCCTACTTTGCATAGCAATTTCGTTTTGTTCGATTTCATCTCGGATTTTGGCGAACAATTTGAGCTCTTCAAGCTTGCGTAGATTACGATGAGAATATGTATGTGAGCAAATACGATGACCTTCGTCGATCAAACGCCGTGCAATGTCAGGATACTTTTCTATGCGATAGCCGTTCACAAAAAATATTGCCCGCACACGTTCTCGTTTAAGATTGTCGAGTAAGACGTGCGTATAATGCTGCGGACCATCGTCAAACGTCAAAAGAACGCCCGACCTAAATTTGACAAATAATTATTAACTAGCATCTCTCAAGCGAGCGCGAAACGGAGCGCACGTGGTTTCATTTTTAATGTATCATTTGAGTACGCACATGTAACAGGCTGCAATGGATATATATACCACCCTAGAAGCCACTGAAAAACCTAAAAGCTCGTCGACCCTAAATCCATCCAAAAGAACTGACAACATATGAACTATTTGTGCTGGTCGCAAGATAGCTACACCATCATATTCAGCCTACCAAAAAATCTATATAGACAATTCTTGATGACCTGGCGCAGGAAATAAGCATGCTAGCGAAGACATGCTACATTCTGCAAATCGATTCATTGGCCCTAAAAGCACTGAAAGCTTTTGAAAAGGCGTGAACTATTGTTTCTGGTCTCTACCTAACCAAGCCATATTCAGCACGCCTAAAACATAGTCATTTTTGATACCGTGTACCAAAACTAGTGATGACCGACTATATTTTGGAAATGGGGTTCATTAAGCCTAACCCCAAAGGAAACGTCTGGAAAGGTATTCTAATAGAACATAGATTACCACGCAGTGAAGATCACGGATTTCTACCTAGGCGATCTACTGTAAGCAACGTTCTCTCTAGTAGCGCCTCCTGGTTCAAAACTATGTCCGAACACAAATCCATTCATTGTTGCTATATTGATTTTGCTAAGGCGTTTGACTCCGTGAGTCATGAAAAACTCATGTACAAAATTTGGTAAATATGGTATTCAAGGCAAATTATACGATTGGATAAAGGCTTTTCTGACTAATCGTAAACAAACAGTTACTTTAAATCGGTCTTCATCCTATGAGGGTAACGTCGTTAATGGTGTTTCCCCGGGTCCAGTCCTTGGTCCGCTACTTTTTCTTCTGTATATAAACAACTTACCTGACTGTGTTATGTAATTACTGCAAAGTGTCCTTATATGGAGATGATGCAAAAATATTTTCGGTAGCTGACTCTTCTCGAATCAAAATCAGATTTATTACAAATTTATCTTAATTTTTTATATAATTTGTCTGATAATTGGCTTTTTTCTGTATCTATATATGTCCAAGTGTAAAGTTCTGGTTTTTGGTCATTCACCTAATAATATCCACTGTATACATTCGGAAATAATGCCAGGCTTGAGGTGGTGGACGAAATAAACGACTTAGGAAATTACAATTATATCGTCAAATCAAAAATTCTTACAACATTGTGCTTCAGTCGCAAAAACGGGTTCACTTTACCGCGTCTAATATTTTTCGTACGTTCAAATGTCGTGACCGTGACTTTCTTTTGAATATGTATAAATGTTTTCTTCGCCCTATGTTGGAATATCGCTCACAAATCTGGTTGCCAAATCTGCTCCGAGATATAGATGAAATTGGAGCTGTCCAGAAAAAATTTACCAAACGATATACCAGGTCTTTCAAGCTTGTCGTATACTGAAAGACTAAGTGTTTTGAATTTAGAGAGTCTAGAATACAGGTGGGTTTTATTTGATTTTACCACTGGTTACAAAATTATACACTCCCTTATAGAAGCTCTGTTAGAAAACCTTTTCTCCTATGCTAATAACTTTGGACTCTGATCCTCACAGTTATAAACTTGCTGCTCCTTTTACAGCTATTCAGGCGGTAAAGAACAGCTTTGCATACATGTTCCCTGATATGTGAAACTCTCTGGCGGTGGCTATTGTAAATCAAGAGTCATTAGTGTCATTTAAAAAACCACCTAAAAAAACATTGCTTGTCCTGCTGTCTCAGGAGTCGATATCTTAGCTGACCACTCTTGGTCCTTTGTTTACCTGTTGATTTAAGACTTCCTAGTTTCTTATGGCAATCAGTACTATATTCGGCAACAACTAATCTAATAGATATGTCCTATTTTCAACAAACTCGGGGCATTCAGGTCGTCTATTTTATTGTTGCGTACTAACGCTTTGCACTTACTGCAACCTTAACGTTCTTTGCACAAATGATTAGTAGTTTCTAAAAACAGTAGTATTGTTCTTGTTTCTGTTTGTTCTTTCACAGCAAATCACTACTACTATGATATCTCGTGCTGTATACTGGATAGCCAAACCACTTTATTAAGCTTGCCCAACAACATATACAGACAAATCTTGATTCCCTGTACACAACACTAAACCAAACAACTGAAGACAGATTATATTCTGGATATCGGGTTCAGTAACCCTAACTCAATGAATCCAATGAAAAGGCATGACATATGCACGCTGGACTTTGGATAACCAAATCAGTGTATGTATTCAACCTTCAGAAAACCTATATATATAAATAGTCCATTCTTGGTGTCCTGCCCTCAATACATATTAAGCAAACAAATGAATAACTACAACATTTTGAAAATAGACTTCGTTCACGGTAATACCCTTGAAAACCGTATGAAAAGGCATAATACATTCAAATACAGCTTTACAAAACCATCATATATAGTGTGCTTGATAATTTACATCGCATCCAATGTGCCTGATTAGCCAATGGGCGCTGATTATAACGTAAAAAACGCAATAACATGCCGTAAACTGAAAAATCATTTCTGGCAAAGGGTCAACGAACCATATTGGGACCCGCAGTGTCCCATGGAGTCATCCCACAAAAAGCCATGGTCGGCAATGTTGTAGATGTTGATGAGGTGTTGGTGGGAGGCCTCTGGTTTTCGATACGAAGTCGGTGTCGCGAGATATAGGCTGCAACACACTGGGACCCGCATGGCCGTATTTGGCAAAAACAATTAACCTATATTTTGCCATTTGCAACGAAACAATGGGTCAGAGCCGTTCGCGTTCAGCTAAAGAACAATCTTCATCACTTTTACTATCGAAAAAAATTGTCGAAATCCAGTTATAAATGACAGGAAGAGGCTAAAAAAAATTTTCACGATTTTCCGCCCAGCACCCTCAGTGGAAACTCCGGTGTTTCGCTCGCTCCGTTTCAAATACTTGGCAATTAAAGTACTTTTGTACTATAACTGTTCATATACTGCTGGCCTTTCCGCGTGCCGAAAAAATGGGGATTTCCATGGGCGCCCCATGTTCATTCTCAGGGGGAAATTTCCTGTCCTGGCCACAGTGGGGGATCCCATACTTTCCAAATCCCACATGTTCGTGATATTTGCCCCATGTCCATACCCATTCACTTGGCCGAAACCCAATCAACTGAATCCAAAAATTTCTGTCTCAGACTTTGTTACTTGTATGCAAAATGCTATTAAGCATTATATATCTAAAACTATTTATAATGCTAAAACGTCGTTTTATAGCTTGAAAATACATGCACGGCAGTATAACTATATGGAAACATGGAAATATTTAGTATTTTGAGCAAAAGTTGTCCCCCACTTTGAAATCTACCTCGAGAATGAATATGCCCCCACGACACTTTTCAGAGTTCTGTGGACAGGCCAGACCAAGTGCGAGGGGGTGCGGAATTTCAATTTTTAAATTCTGCTCAATTTTCCGGTAAATTTTTTGTAATTTAGCTTCACAGTGGCTAAGATTACCATGCGCGCACTCCATGCCAATAAAGCATTATATCAGCCTTCTCCAAAGCTACATATATGGAAAAATGAAACAGCAGGAAGTAGTAACAAATTCGTACATTTTAGCCCATCGCTGATTTTTAACATTCGGCAATTTTTTTGCTTTTTTAAAAAGGGAGAGAAAATAAACACCGATAAAGGGGAGGGGGAACAAAAAGCCAAAACACCACCAATTCTCCGAAAAACCCAACCCCACCAAAAAAAAAAAAATTAGATAGATAGATAGATAATAAGCAATAGTAAGAGGGCAAAGACAAAGGTGTGTAGACTCTTATAGTGGTCTTTTACACTGCCCCCTTCCAATTTTAAATTTCTTGTATTTTCATTTTAATACTTATCTGTATTTTTGCTGACATATAATATTTAACTATACTTATCCATCGAGTTGTTCAAATCTTTTTGTGTCTTTTATAAACCTTATAATTTTTTTGTAATCTGGTACTACTGTATCCATTGTTGCCTTTCCATATATTATCGCCCTCTGTGTATTGTAGTTGGTACATCTAAGCAAGTAGTGTTCCACTGTCTCTGTTTCCAATTTGCAGACTGGACATACATCTGTGTCTGACAAACCTATTCTGAATAGGTGCTTGTTTAACAAGCAATGTCCTGTCAAGATTTGTATTAATAACCTGGTTCTTTCTTTATTTGATATGCTTAGGTATCTTGTTAGCTTTTTGTTTACCTGAGGCAAAAATATCTTTGTGTTTTTGCATGTTAAACAACTATCCCATCTGTTTTTGAATTCTTCATTGCACCAGTTATCTATTTTGTATTTCAGATGTCCATATGAGACTGGTAAAGCTGGTTCTACACCTATTAAAGCAGTCTGTGCTCCTGTACGAGCTAGTTCGTCTGCCATATCGTTTCCATAATTCCCACTGTGGCCTTTAATCCATTGCAAGATTACTTCATTATTTTCAGCAAGTCGTTTTAGATTTCCAATGCAGGCTTGTACCACTTTTGAATTTATCCAGTGATTGCTAATTGCTTTTAGTGCTGATTGACTATCTGAGTAAAACACTATTTTCTTTCGTTTGACTCCTCTACCCCTAAGGTAATTCGTTGCTTCATCTATTGCATTCACTTCTGCTTGAAAGACTGTAGCCAGTCTACCTAGAGATATGTGTCTGTGGGCTTCGTTTTCAATGTAAAAGCCTGCGCCTGTGCCTTTATTCATTGTAGATATCATGTCTTGTTTAGATCCATCTGTGTAACATGCTATATCTACATCTTTGTGAGTGTTTCTGTTATTACCTGTTATAGTGAGCCAGTTAATTTTATTGTTAAATTGTTTAACAATCAAGTCAATAGGCATATTTATCATTGGTATTCTTTCTTTGGCAACCTTAGTTATATCTATTGATTCTTTTGGTTCATCTACCCATAAGCCGTAGCTCTTCAGTCTTACATAGTTTAATAGTGCTTCTTTGAAGATTACTATATCTAGTGGTGGTATATTATGTATTACCTCCAGTGCCGCTGTTGGAGTTGACTTCATAGCGCTAGATGCACTGACAAGTATTATTCGTTGTACACTGTTGAGCAGTTTTAATGATTTGTTAATCATTGCTCTATGCCACCATATTACGCAACCATATAACAATTTTGGTTGAATAACAACTTTATATAGCCATAAGATCGTATTTGCCCTTAATCCCCATGTTTTTCCTATCATAGTTCTGAAACACATAAAATGTTTGATAGCTCTATTGCATGTCCATTCTATATGATTTTGCCAGTTTAGTTTATAGTCAATTTGAACTCCTAAGTGTTTTATGCTTTGTACGAGCTGTATTGCTTGTCCGGATATTCTGATCTCCGGGAGATCTGGCATCATGTGTCTTCTATGAAAAAGGATCATTTTAGTTTTTTCCGCGTTAACATTCATTCCATTTGCAGTACACCATTTAGATACTACTTCCATTGCTTTGTTTGCTCTTTTTCCCACTGTGACTTCTTGTAATCCCGTGCATATTATCGCCACGTCATCTGCGTAAACTTGACAAAAGAAGCCTTTTCCTTGAAGCTGTTCAATTAAGTTGTCTACAACCATAGTCCATATCAGTGGTGACAATATGCCCCCCTGTGGACAACCTCTAGTTGCTTTTATTTGTACTTCTGTTGTCCTCAAACGGGCTAGAATTGTTCTGTTTTCCAATAATTGACTTATCCACTTTGCCATACATGTATTGACATTGAAGCGTTTTAATGCATCTTTAGTAGCTTGGAAGCTTATATTGTCAAAAGCACCTCCTATATCTAGGAAGACTCCTAGTGCTAGATGTTTCTTATTATTGAAAAATTCTATAAATTTAATCAATCTGTGTAATGTGCTGATTGTCGACTTTCCTGGTTGATATGCGTGTTGGTTTTCATTTAAGGGTTGTCCCCCCCCTTTTCAGAGCTTCATCCCTTACGTACCTGCCGATTATCCGTCCTAACCCCTTTAATGGGAAGGAACTTAAGGCATATGGCCGGGAACTGTTTGACTTCTGCATAATTTGTCTTACCCGGTTTCGGAATAAATATAACATTGCATTTTCTCCATGGAGTTGGTATATATCCTGATTTAAGACTAATTCTGTAGATTTAAGAGTTACTGAACAGAAACTGACATAAAAATTTAGTCATTTTAAGAATAAAACATATATTGGCGCGGCACAACCAAAATAATATTGAAACCATGAAAAATGGTATATACACAGGCTTAGCACGAGCCTACTTTAAAAATACCACTTTCAATTGCCCAAAATATATTTAAGAGCTCCAATCTGGAGCTGAAATCGAATTTAGGTAATTTTGGTGGTAAAATGGTGCTATTAGAGCCATGACTATGCTAAACCATCAAGTCGCCTGGCCAAAAACAATATATATACAGACTTTAAACAGGACGTATATACAACAAAATTTGGCCACACCGGGAGCGCTTAATAAAATGAAAAAGGTTTTACTTTCAAAATAGTTTGTCAAAGCGATTTTCAACTAAAATATATGAAATATTGAATGGAAAACTAAGGCACCAGTACTTATCATCACGACTGTCGTTTCATACAAGAAGCCCTGCTATACAACCCAGAAGCAATAGCTATTGTCAAGAGTGCATTATAGGAGAGCATGACACTTCCCTGCACTGTAACGTTAGCCCGTGTTAAATGACTTGGGCGGTTTTTACTTGCCCACCCGCCACCGTTTTAGGAAATCGTCATGCACATATCAACCATTAGTGTTAGGGAGTAGCTCATACCCCTTCACAGTTTTGTGAGAGGGTGGGTCGTACCCACCCCAGTTTTGGAGCGTAGTCAGCTGAACCGGTACTGATTATAAACCGACCTCCCCAAAACTGGTGGTCCGAGCTAACCCCTAAAACTGGGGGTCTGTGCATGACGACACCGTAAACCTCGGGGTGTGAGGACGAAAACCCCCGCGTCATCACACACGGGCTAACGTTAGAGTGCAGGGAAGTGTCAGACTCTTCTCTATTGCACTGTTACTGTTACGTACTCATGTGTGCAATGAGTGGGCATAAAATAATTTCGATGTACCCAATAACCTATTCCGTCACTTCACGCAGCCGCTTGGGTTGCGGGGCATTACTTAGCTTCGCACGTGCATTCAACAAGTTTCCCGGATCTATTACATTTCGATGTGCCCCCGGTCAGAGCCTGATGACTCAGTCTTGACGATAGGGGCACGGCATCGCAGGCCTAAATTATCGTGCAAGCTTAAGGAAAGGTAAAAGTCCTGCCTCTCACTCAACAATCAAGTTCGACAACGAAAGATTACCGACAAGAGACCTTTTTGTATTGATTTTGCAAGAATAATTACAAACGCAACTGACACCTGTAAAACAATATTTCATTTCACAAGTTCGTAACAGTGAGACATGCTGATGTTACGGTAGGTATCATGCTTAGGTGTCAAGCATCGAATTAAGCGATGTCACGGGACGCCGTATAGTGCGTTATACCTCACATTAAAGCTTGAGAATGCATTGCAATTCGCTAAATTAGTCAAGCTATATTATCATAACAGCCACCCTGGCCCCGTTTCATTAATGTAAATAAGAGTATAAGTAATTAATACAAGACTGGTATATTCATTGTGCAAAACCTTCTCAGGTCTCATTTTGATTTACTGGTTTCGGAATAAAATTAATAGCTATACAAAAATATTGTGTTTCAATCACATAGATAAAAATTTGCACAATTTTAAGCTAAATTTTTTAATCAAAATTCTTGCTCAGATATGTTTTAATTTTGCCAAAATCTAGGCACAATGTTTCGCTCGAAACACAATGCCGATTAAAACAGTACTCACCACAACTGACCACTACTACTTTGAAATATTACAATTTGCTCGTTGTGCGCCCACTCGTAAAGCGATAGCCAGACGTGGCAAAAACAGTATAGCATACAGACCGGTATGTTTATTTCTGAAATAAACTTAGTGCTGCCCGTTCGATGTTGGTTTGGCGTACGTTCAAAACATTTCAAATGTTGTCCAAAAGTGCTTCAATATTTTCACGCGGCACTTACTTTAAGATGTATACAGTACCGGCATGTTGACAGTGGGGGTTAGTTAAAAAATTTTTAAAACCAAAATCTCCGCGTTACACTAAATCCATGAATTATTAATGTCCCAAATTCATGTTTCCTGCATTTAAATGTTTTTTACTGGGCTCTCAAATTTGGAAGGAGGGTGGGGGGCCCTAGAATTTTTCGGTGCACCCTGGTTCAGAACAGGTGCCTCATAGTTCGTGCTCTCTGGCAAAATTTTAGGCTCCTCCGGTTCATCGCCTCTTGGAAATTTTTTTGTTTCCAATCGGTCCAAAGTACAAACAATTGATCAAAATTTGTACTAAAATTTCGTGCTGAATCCAAAAATTTCTCAGATTTTATTAAATTTGCTGTAAAATCGCCTTTTCTATAGTTCAAAAGCATTTTGGCAGTGTTTCTGACACGATTTTTAACCGTTTTTCTCTTGGCAAAATGCCCCCTGGCAAAATCGGGCGCCCCCCGGTTCGGAGCCAGGAAGGCCCCTGGCAAAATTTTCAGCGAATGGAGAGCCCAATTCTATACCACATTTTTAATGCTAAAAGACTATTAAGCCTGAAAATATTTGTTCGGCAATCAAAGAAACTGGATATACACCACGCTGAATAAAAATTGTTCTTCAGTATGACATTTCCACCGAGAATGAGCATCAGGCAACAAACGTTTCAGTATGTTGGGGACAGGCCAATAGATTAACAATCAAACAAAACCTTGAATTAATTCTAGATTTTGGAATCAATTCCATTTCGAATGATTACTTGTATAAACATAATAGCCTATCTGAAATTAAAAATAAAGAACACTATCGATTTTTCATTTTAGTCTATATAGACTTAATTATAGCCAAAGTAACTTAATTACAAACATACATCGACTTCATTTATATAACTAAAACCTCAACACTACTAATTATTGCCTCTCCAAAAGAATCCTGTTAGCATAATTCGACGCGAAATATAGATTTGACTTTATTCCAATACAAACTTATGCTAATATGAATATGTATGTTTAAATACGCCAAAATCATACAGAATAAAATAATGGCGATTTTAAGGATACATTGTTTAGTATATTAGGTTTAATTATTCATGATTAGTTGAAGCATTCGGTAGAATGTACCGGAACACAATCATTCTCCATCTATAATAAATTTTTATCAAATTGGCACACATGCCGCCCAGTTGTCACATTAGCAGAATTTTTAAAAATATTTGATAACTGTTCGTAGTTGGTTCGAATTTTTATATATCCACTACTGTGCGATTTAAACTGTATGTTCGTTTAGCTGACAGACATACATATATATATATATATATATATATATATATATATATATATATATATATATATATATATATACATATATATATATATATAATGTGTCTAAGAGTTGATGATGATTTTTGGATATTCCGTCAGCAATAAACTAAAACAAATTTTAAGCATGACCAAAAACTCACGACGCTTTAGGACATGAACAATAGATGCCAGAAGGCCAGGAAACTCCCATTAATAAATGGGCATCGCTGCCGTGGCGAGTTGGATCAGCGTATTTGTTTGAAATATGCCATAGATTGTTGCAGTAAAATCGATTTGGAGGAAACGTGTAAAAATATACAACAATGGGAAACGAAATAAGGCACAAAATTATCACAACGCAGCGTTTTCGGCGGCACGGCGCGGCGCGGAGCAGCGAAAGGTTCGGTCCGGAAGACTTTATTGGCGATGACGTGTGATTATTTTCAATTAGTGCATACGACTGAGAAGAATTATGCATCGGGATAACCATGAAGTCACACTACAAGCACTTTAAACGTCCAGTGAATTAGCTTATTGCGTTGTTAAATTTTTAAGTAAGTGTAACATACCAAAATATAAGATCAGAAAAATCAATCAACCGATAATAGCGTTACACGACAAACAACTTAAAAATACGATGACAATAAATTAATTTTTATAGATTATAACTTATTTGTTTTAACTTATACTTTTTCAATTTTTAAAAACTCAACCCTAACCAGCTCCACCGGCTCATTAGATTCCGACAATGCTGTGTCCAGTGTATCTTAAGCTTCCCAAAATAACATATCGTTTAAAATAAAATATTAGCGGTGTGAAACCAAACAGTGATGGGCAATAACACCTGGAACGATTTCATATTATTAAAGTATATATTATGTATGTCATATTATACGAGTCCTTATTAAAATCAGTAGCCCCCGGTCGGCTGGCGTACTGCGTTAAATTTGAGTGATACCAGTTACTTTTTGGGTTAGCTATTACTTTACTAAACCCTCTGGTGAGGTATATACAAGTGCCCCCGGTCGGCTGACGAACTACGCTATTATAAACAACTAGTTAGTAGCGGGCCACTACTACCCAGTTACTCCCTCAATCTCTAATCCCCGGTCGGCTGACCAAAGTTGGTTTTGAGGGATTAGGTCGGCTCGGTGGGCTCGGCTTATTCGAATCCACGCCTCTTACGCGCTCGATGAACTCAAGAATAGCACTTAATGCTGAGCTGTCCCCGGTCGGCTGACAACCTAACAAATTGCTCTAGTAACCAGTGAGCCCACCTGTTACTACTCGCCCTGGAATTACTCACTCGACACGGCCGATAGTGTGAACTGTTACTAACTAATAATACCTAATGCGGTATCACTCTTAGTACGTGCTATTTAGCCTAAGTTTTATGTGGGAAATAATATTACTAAAGTTATTATTGACTAAGGTTTAATTTGCCTACTTGTAACGTTCTAGAGCTCTACAGCTCCGTTCTTTAGCCAACTGTGAAAAACCGAACGCAATTCTTTGCGTTATTTAATTCAACCTGTTATCAAATTAAATTAGAAACACATGCGCTTTCTTTGCACAAGCTAAAATCAATCATAAGAATGTAATAAGCGCCACTAAACTCAATCCGTTCGAAAACTCCGCATTCTCTTACTCAACTACAGTATAAGCGCGAACAACACAGAATGGCTAATACACGCCACGTTCTTTCAGAACAAAAACTATTACCTAGGTAGTCTTATCAGAATTAAACATAACTCGCATTAGGAATGAGAAACAATCTGGTCACCTCATCCGGTGCTAGACGACAACAACTGCTTCACTAGAAAACAAAAACAACACTAAGTTAGCTAATATAAAATTTATGCTAATTGACAACAACATCATAGTTTATTACCGGTAAAGCCAGCCTTATTACATAGAACTATTATGCATTGTCGCTACTCACACTGTCCATGCGAGATATAGACCAGATTAAAGATCCTGTTATACAAAAATAATAGACTGGCATGTGGTAAATAAACAGATAAAATCAGAAAGGGCATAGAGCCACTTACAACTGATCATAAATTGAAACGATAATATTGATAACATTAAATAGCCACTGCACGTAGAGATGCGTGTACCATTTACGAATTATATATGTGGTACCATTTGTAAAAAGCAAAATTTGAAAGTAACTGTTTAGCAGGGAATAACCGGAACCGAAATTTACCGGAACCGTCCATTTAAACCGGATCCGGAACCTGGTCTTCGAAATTTATATATAGTAAAACAGATGATGGAAGAAATGAAGGTATAGTGGATTTAAAATGCATTAAAAATAACTTTTACATTAAACTTAATGTATTGCGACGGTATTATTGCCTTTCTGAAACTTTAAAAGACTGAGGAAGCTAATAATGTTTATTTACCGATCAAATTGTCGGTTTTTGGAAATTCAGAGCAAAAAATGTCTTCCACTATACACCATTGCGTATACTGCGTCAAATCGAATGTGCTTACAAAGCTTTACAGGGTAGAATACACACTTTCGCTCTGTCTCCAGTCGCCTCCCTTTACTACGCATGCGTTTGTTGCATGTTCTTCTGTAGGAAACTTAAAATTATTGGTTTATATGATTCTAAGAGAAAATAATACGTAGAAGGTAATTTTCTGATCAGTGGTCAGGTCAGACACTGTTTAGGCTAGCGTTGGACAAACAGCGCCCGTCAGTTAGATCATAATGATGATAACTTTCTAATCAGAATGCTATAAATGAGACACACTGTGATGCTGCTCAGACAGTTTCAATAAATACAGTTCATTGCCAAGAAAGCAGTTTCTAGCTGCGTTGCAGATAACGTTAGTTTACTTCAATTTAGACTGATTTACCAAGTTTACAAGCACACTGGCGGGTGCTTGACGCAATTTATGTTAGCCAAGCATACCCTAAGTACTTCTGCGTAAGCCATACTCTGTTACCGAGTTGGACCGGTTTAATTCAAACGTATCCCAGACTTCTGGATGTGTAAAATAGCTGCGACAAGCATCGACCTGGCTTTGATTTAACAAACTCCTGTAGGTTATTATGAAAAATTCCTGTTCAAATTATGTGCCCTACTTACGTTTCACACGGCAAATTGGTTAGTTAATCTTTTCTTTTGCTTGGTTGTATTGGAGCTTGATCATTGTATAATATATCTTACATATGTTTGGATTACAGGATGAATCAAAAGCGTGGAAAATTTCAAACAAAAATTTTAAACCCGAATTCCGGTTCCGGTATGGTTTTTGTCCTTTGCCGGAACCGCAACCGGAACACGGTTTTCGCCGGGACCGGAACCGAAATTCCGGTTACTCCCTGCTGTTTAGGTCTGACATGGACCTTACTATGCACTAACAAGTTACACGAAAATATATAAGAACATTATATATTTCGACGAAATTTTTGATAGGATTAGGAAGGCTATAGGGACTGCCTCGAAATTGGTCACATATTCCTATCGTAATGCAGAAATTGGCGACAAGTCGACATCTTTCAAGCGAAATTTGAATGACCTACTGTTAGAAGCGCGGACGAGAGGTTTATTGCCGGCGAATTCGAGTAATGAATTCCAGGCATTGTTTACCCGGACTCCGAAAGAACGTTTTAAATTATTCGTTTTGAAATTCTTTTTTATTAGTTTTAGTGAGTGTCCACGCGTTTGCGATACGCCTGACATTTTGAGCATGTATTTGCAGACACCAGTATCTGAATTAAAAATTTTGTAGACTATAGTAAGATCGAGATAAAGTCGACGTAGTTCAAGCGGCTCAAGATTTAAAATACTGAGCCGTTCCTTGTAAAGTACTTTTGCTCACCTTAGTCTGGTGAATAAACGGGGAGTAAATTCTCTTTGTACTCTCTCAATATAGTCAATATCACTTAGCTGACACGGGGACCAGACTTGAGAAGCATACTCAACACTGGTCGTACATAAATGACGTAGGACCGTAACTGGACACGGTCGTTATTGGACAGAAAACATCGGAATAAAATATTTATAGTCTAGTATGCTTGTTTAGCCACAGCTCTACAATGAGAACTGCTTTTCAGACTGTGACTAACTGATAAACACCTAGGTCTCTGCATTGCTTAACGATTGGTAAAAGTTCGTCACATAAAATGTAATTTGTTTCGGCAACCGGATTTTCAAGTCGCAACAGATTGCATTTGGGAGCAGATATTGAAAGTTGCCATTTTCGTGCCCATTGCTCAAATGAAGTCAACGTGTTTTGGAGGGATTGTTGTTGATCAGTACCATTTGGAGAGTAATGAACATAAAGTTTAACACCATCAACAAAAATTTTGCAATTAACATTAGGCATAACATAATTATTGATATCATTTATATACAACAGAAACAGCGAACGGTACCATTTGGAGAGTAATGAACATAAAGTTTAACATCAACAAAAATTTTGCAATTAACATTAGGCATAACATAATTATTGATATCATTTATATACAACAGAAACAGCGAAAGACCAAGCACGCTGCCTTGCGGCCACCTGAAGTTACCGGATAATATTTAGAGCAAGTTTCATTTACTTTTACATGAAATCGCCTGTTGTTTAAAACAGATTCGATCCATTTTTAAGATGGCCTGTAATGCCGAACAAAGAAAGTTTGTGCAATAATTTCTTGTGCGATACTGTATCAAAGGCATTGGCAAAATCAATATAAACAATATCAACTAAATTTCCAATATTCAGTGAAATAAACCAGTCATCGAAACATTTCAAAAGCTGTGTACAAGTGGAACGCTTTGCAAGAAAACCGTGCTGGCTTTTTGCTATTAAATTGTTTGATGAAATGTAATTTATTAACTGTTCATTAACTATCGATTCCATAAGACTGAAAGAGTTCGATAAGAGTGAAACTGGCCGATAGTTAAGTGGTTCACATGTTGATCCTTTCTTATAGATGGGTACAACATCCGAACAGGACCACATGTTAGGTAAAACGCCATTTATAAATGATTGTTCGAAAATATGAGAAAGTGGGTTACACAACTCAACGCGAAGTTCTTTTAAAAAGGACTGAGAAAATTCGTCTGGAGCGTGACTATGCTTATTTTTTAATTTTCCCCATGAATTTGTACACGATATCCATGATAATTTTACACCGTCAGGAACTTCTGTTAGCACAGGACGCTTTCCATCATCCGGAGCAAATACAGTTGCAAAAGCATTTGCTAGTAAATTTGAACGTTGATCGTCGTCAGTAATAAGTTCACCTTGGCTGTTCTTCAAGGCACTGATACTGCTCTTAGCGAAACACTTGTTGTTGACGCATTTAAGGGCTTTATTACGATCGCCGAGGTTAAGAAATTTGTGTTCGCGGTGTTTTTGGTACGCAAAAATCACCTGGGAACATTTTTTGCTATGTAGTTTGTACTTTGTGAAATCTCCTGATTTTTTGCTTTCTTTCCACAATTTATTTTATGCGATAACAGTCTCTTAATGTAAAAAGGGTAGTTGGTTTTAGTATTTAAATTTTTAGTCTTTTTCCGGACATAATGTAAACAAGCATCAATCAAAATAATATCAAAGCGCAACCATTCCTCGTCAACAGAGTAAATGCTATATAATACCAAATCGCAGTTGATATTTGCCAAGTAAGATTTAATAGCTGGAAAATTAGCTTTTTAAAATGGAAGCCATATGTGGGTTTTCGAACACTTGTGTCCAAATTCGCCAATAGAACGATATCAACTGAGAAATGGACAGAAGTAGAAAAATGTTCACCGCGCTCTACAAGAGGTATATTTAGTACGCATGTTGTCAAAACGAGATCTAGTAAATCCTTGCCACGAGTAAGAAATGTAACGAGTTGCTCAAGACCTGTCTCGGAAATACTGTTCATGAAAGTTTCATAAATTAAGCTATGAGGGCACGATGAACTAGCCCAGTATATATCTGGCAGATTGAAGTCGCCTACTATAGTCATAGGCCATGATGTGTCGCAAGCTTTTTTGAAGAGCTCGGCTAATAATGATATACAGTTTGCATCGCCGTTTGGTGATCGATAACAAAAAATCAATCGATGCTTTGTCGAAAGGTATAAGTCTACACCACAATTTCAATGTCATTACCTGATGATAAGTTTTCGGTAATTTCCGCAAATTTTAACTCATTTCTAATAAACAAGGCAACACCTCCGCCTCTAGAGTGTTCTCTGTCTTTTCTGGCGATGCAGTATCTACTGAGCGGGTCCAGCAGTGAATTTGTTATGGAATTATTAAGCCAAATTTCGGTTACAGCAATAGGTATTGAGCAATAATATTATGGAATTCAAGAGCACCTCTAGGTCGGTCAGTCCGTTGGCCAGGCTATGCGCGTTTTATTAATTTACAGTTCACCATGCAATTCGGGAATATGTTGTCGGACATTAAGTTGCTGGCTGCTTCAGGTGACTCACCAACGAAAACAGTCCCTGGCTTTCGTTTAAAGTAACCGATAGTTTGTCGTTCGATGACTTTATTGACTAATCCAGTTCCGTGTATTTACGCTTAACCAAACGGCCGTTAACACGCGTACATCCTTTGAAAACCACCAATTTTTCTTTAACCATTACATATCTATCAGTATTCGTTTCAGCCTTCTCGGGCCTGCGATGCAATTCGAATGCTTTGGATTTAAGTGCTGCTAGTTGGCGTCGGTCTTCATCGGATATATATCGTCTAATGTAAACCGATTTGTAGCGCGGGTGGTCGCGGAGCTCTATGACTTAGAACTGATTTTGCAACACTGGACGAATAAAAACAAACCTTGAGCAGGCGTGGTTGTGAGTTGCTTCGGTTCGATGGATTGAAGTTTCCCATTCGGAAAGCTTTTTCCACCTTTGCCGATGGATCAAGAGCTTTACGACGTCTCGAGCTGCTGCAGTTTCATCACACGATTCTTTATTCACCTTCGTCCTCCGACGGACAGATCAACACGATTTCATCATATGTATTCATAACAATTGTCGATTGTTTGCACTTGATCCGCCCGTGATGGAGGAGATTTAAGCCTCGTTTGGACGAGGTTTGGTGATGTATATGAAAAAATAAACGATTGTTATAATGGCAGCTTATTAGAATCGTGGAGCCTCGATTTGAATGATGACAGGGACGGGGCGTTAACTACGTCAAAGGGGAGGTTATTCCAGAGCCGGACAACGCGGTGCGTGAAGAAATGTCGACGAATTTCTAGACGAGACACATCCTTCGTTTGCAGTTTATAGTTATGGCTGCGCTGAGACCCTTCTGCGAAGAACTTGAAGACATCGAGGTCGACACCACCGCGGAACATCTTGTTAATAAGAATCAGGTTGCTACGGATCCTTCTAGTTTCCAGCCGCTGCAGGCCTAGATATGCTAACCGGTCAGCACACTCCCACCGCCGAATCGTAGGTATCAATTTAGTCGCATGCCGCTGTACTCGCTCTACGGCAGCCATGTCTATTTCTAGATATAGACACCACACGTTAACTGCGTATTCCACGAGAGGTCGCACAAGCGCCCTATACAGCTTCAACCAAATGTGTTTTGTCCAGCATTGTATTGTTCGCCGTAGCAAAAACACCACGTAGTCCCGTAACCGATACCGTGGCACAGTGCTATGAAGATTTTAGGTTATTGCTGACCAACACACCTAAGTCCTTTTCTAGCTCCGTTATACTCAAGCAGTTCCCCATGAGCGAATAAGCCACCATAGGATTGGCATATCCGCAGTGCATCACACTACTCTTGCCCTCATTTATGGAGTCAAAAAACTGACTGGATTCTGGCGAGTGATACGCCGTGCTAATCGTAGGTCATCAGTATGTTTCAAAATGGCACCTGACACATATTCGTCTACGTCATATATAAATATTAGAAAAAGCAAAGCGCCGAGAACCGAGCCCTGAGGCACACCACTAGTGACCTCGCACCACGTAGATTCCGCTCCGTTGTGATGAACGAACTGTCGCCGATTTGTCAAGTAGCTACAAAGCCAAAACAGCAAGTTACCACAAACCCCATACATTTCCAGTTTGTTCAACAACGTCTCATGGTTGGCACTATAGAATGCCTTTCGAAAGTCTACATAGATAACATCAAGCCAGTCATTTGAGTCAACACATTTCGTAGCAAAATTAAAATACTTTAATAATTGTGTGGTTGTGGATCTGTTTGACACGAATCCGTGTTGTGACGAGTAGATCAGATTGTTTCGAGATAAATAAGTTACTAGTTGATCGCGTACTATAGTTTCCATTACTTTGCTGGCAGCGGCCGTAAGACTAATGGATCTATAGTTACTGCAAAGTAATTTGTCGTAGATCGGTATCACTTTCGCGTCCTTCCAAGCCGAAGGAAACACCGCCGATGTCATGGAGCAATTGAAAACATCTGACAGATAACCAGCTATTGCTAATTTAGCATGATGTAGAAACCGGTTAGTTATGCCATCAATACCTAATTTCAATTTCATGAGACATTGGGAAACATCTGCTGGTAAAAGTGATGGATGGTAGACGCTCTGAAGTTTTAAATAAACAGTCCCGAGCAATAAAAACCTGTGTGTTGAAAACCGAAGAAAAGTAATTATTAAAAAGTTCGCTATCTTCCTGGAAAGATTCCGCTAGCGTACTCTCCTGTCTTTTCATCGGACCAACTGATGACTGAATAAGTTGACGTTTCTGAGCGTACTTGAAAAAAGACTTCTGGTCAGTATTGATATTGTCAGCTAATTTACGCTCATACCGTTTCAGAGATTCGTTGATATGTACAGTAGCAAGCTGTGATTTCTCTAAGTACTTTTGCCACCAAAGTGTCGAGTTGGACCTTTTGTAGCGTCGATAAGAATTTTGACGCTGTCGCATTGCTTTCCAACATTTAGCATCTGCCAAAATAGGTTTACGTAACCTACCTACTGGTTTGAGTCTGACATACCGTCGTATTACTCGTTGCATAAGAGCGAGTAAGCATAACCATGCCACATGGGGGTCATTGGGATTAATTGACAGTGTACAATTCTCGATAAAGTCTACCATGGCAACCCACGAGGCACGGGTCCAATCAAGTCTATAAGTATTGTTTTTGTCAGGATTACAGAGCCGGGGTGCTGAATAACACAGTACAAATTGAACACATAGGTGGTCTGAAGTTTTCAACGGTGGCAGGGTGTCAACATTCGATACAGCATTAATATCACTAGAAAATATTAGGTCTAGAATGTTTGGACCACGTGTACATAGTTCAACATGCTGCACTAACCCAGCTGATAAAATACAGTCCATAAACAAGTCATTGTTTGCCGGCCAAACAAAATTTACCCAGTCAAAGGACGGAAAATTAAAGTCACCACAAAAGCACACAGTCCAATAACTACGAGTTTCAACAATTGTTTTGATTAGGCTGCACAGACGAGCGTCGTTTTCAGTTGATGAAGATGGTGACCGATGCAGCCTAGAAAAATTATTGCATTTTGAGTTGTAATTACGATACCGACGGCATCTTCAAAGGCACCAAAGTTCAGAAGGCAACACTCAGCAGCACCAAGTCCGGCTCTGACTAGGATAATTCTGGAAGGCCGCGAAATACGAGAGCCCGACGATGTTTAGCATCGTCGCCGTTGGCAGCGTCATAAATGACGCGACCCTCGGACCCACTATTGCGAGCTACCACGTTCGCCCAAGAGGTAACTGACCGTGAATCCTGTCCTGGAGGAGCATGCGCAGTGGGTTTTTCAGTGTTACGAGGAGCAGCGGTGAGACGTTGTAGTGATTCGACGGTGACTTTAACAGAAGATAGTGATGCTACTTCTTCTTGAAGCCTCACAAGTAGATCCAGACCGGGCCCTTGTTCGACTACGTTCGTGCTGATAGCGTTAGACGAGGTGACACGTTGTTCGCGCCTTTTACGACTTGCCGCAAGGCATGCTTTGCAGACTACCAGAATGCGCTCATGACCATCGATTTTTTCTGCCACAGAAGCAGGAATATTGGCGCAGGCGTAATGTATCCAGCCGTCACATTCGTCGCATGCGAGATAAATATCGCTGGAGTTTTTGTTGCAGTCAACACAGCATTGGATAGCGTCAGTAGCATCGTCCTCCTTCGGAGTGTTGGTTACGGATACTGCGGAGGTTCGGCGGAATCGTCGTTGTGCTGGTGGTGAATGAATCATGTTGCGAGTAGCTAATCGTTAATGCATGATTATATAAACCAAGTTTTATGACTCTGGGAAACCGTCTTTGTCTTCAACCTGAAGTAATAATTCCAACCCATCACATCCATACTCTCTACTAAGTAAACAACTAATCTCTGTCGAATCTGTTTCTGACCTCGGTGTATTAGTGGAAAACAATCTGAAGGTTTCCCGTCATTGTGTCAAAGTTATATACTCAAAAAGCTGAACGTATAAATCTTCTACGACGTACCATCAAGAACTGGAACAAATTAATTTGGCTCCATCTGTACCGTAGTTTAGTGAGACCCCACGTGGAGTACGCAGTTTCAGTATGGTGCCCATATTATCAACAAGATGTACAACGAATAGAGCGTGTTCGACGCCACGCTACGAAACTCGTTCCATTGATCCGTCATTGGCCGTATAGTGAAACGCCGAAGTTCCTCGGAATCCAAACCTTAGAACAACGTCGGATTCGGGCAGATCTTATCTTAATATACAAAATGATCCACGGACTTACTGATCTCAACACAAGTAACTTTTTTAAACCAGGATGTGATAGCACGCGTGGACATGACTTCAAATTAGAAACTATTGAAATACCACGTCTGAATGTCCGACGTCACTTTTTCAGGCACCGAGCCGTTAGAGCGTGGAATTCTCTTCCACCAACTGTTGTGGGAGCAGCTGTTCTTTCATCGTTCAAGCGTGAACCCCATCGTTCCAATTTCTTCACAAATTAATTCTTTTTTTCAATATTTTCACTGCTCATGCCTCGTTTTCTACGAGGCTCAATCTCCTCCATGTCGAAGGTGGATGCTCGTTCAGCGGATGCAACACACATGGATCCACAATATACACCTTCTGGGAGGAAGAAAAGGTGCGTATAATACACCCAGCAGCAATGTCCACTGAATGCAATTGGTTTAAAACCGTGCAATTAAGTTTAAATTACAATCTTATATTTAACAAAACAAAATCCAGTTCTTTATGGTAGGAACTGGTTAATAAGTGATTTTGTAAAAACTGATTTTTGGTCCAAAATTAGGGTTTTGGGAGGTATTGGGCCCGGGACCCCTTGGATAGCCTAGTAGACCCCAACACCCCTAAATAGCCTGGGGAACCTCCTTTTATATTTTATGATTTTGAAGGGAATACGGGTTGGTATAGAATATTTTATGACGGCTATCAGATGTTAAATTGGGACGAGATCCGTCACCAGAAATTGTGGCGTTCGAGCTGTGGTCAGTAGCGTACCGACGGGAGGAACTAAGTGGTCGCCTTCTATTGCGTGTGCCTATTATTTAACTACGATCCGGTTTGGCTAAGCGAAACGGTGTGAATTAGCTCGATTCACTCAGATTTTTAAGCAAGTGAGCACCAAAATAGCAATTAAAATATTTATTTAAAATGTTATGACATAGATAAGGCACCGTTTTTTACCACGGCTATTGATTAGGCTACACTTATCACCGGTAATTTAGTCCTTTGAATCTTACCTTTGAAAGCAACAGGGACCCAGAGCGACCTCCTTTGGCGGTCCCTTCTCCATTCACTTTTGAAACTGTCTAAAGTTGGTGCCTCGACCGTCGAAGTTGACAATCGATTCCAAATTGGGACTGTTCGAAAGGCAAAGAAGTGTGATCTTCTGTTGGTCCGACAACGGGGATGGAACAGTTTATACCTATGGCCACGTAATTGACGCGTCGGTCTACAGAAGAA
This sequence comes from Trileptium ribeirensis, assembly GCA_030248225.1. Taxonomy (NCBI): domain Eukaryota; kingdom Metazoa; phylum Nematoda; class Enoplea; order Enoplida; family Thoracostomopsidae; genus Trileptium; species Trileptium ribeirensis. Next base: position 30,223 of record JASANE010000923.1, read on the forward strand.
CCAGTCTGGATCAAGTATATACAGAGAGTTTTTGATAATTTTGTAGCAGTTGACGAGGTCTGCAGTTGTACGCCGGTGTTCCAGAGACGACATGCTATCCCAATCGATGTCATATGCTAGCCGCAAGCACCGCCGTTGTGTGTTCTCGAGATCTTCCTTTAGGCCGCTGTATTGTGGCGACCATACCGACGACGCATATTCAAGCAACGGGCGGACGAGTGCCTTGTAGAGGGGTACGATGACATCAGTGGTTCGGGAGACTATACATCGTTTAATCATCCCAATGATACGATTTGCCCGAGCGATGATGTGGCTAACGTGGGTATTGACTCTGAGGTCTGATGATGACGCCGAGATCAATCACCTCCGCCGATTCGTTGATTATGCCGCTCTGAAGGTAGTATGGGTTCTGATTTTTCGGGCGTATCCACAGGACGTGGCACTTCTGCTGTTTAAGGGTCATCAACATCTCGCTGCACCACTTTTCAATTTCCAATAAGTCATGTTGCAAAATAAGGTGATCCCGGTGATCCCTGATGGGGCGAAAAGGTTTAAGGTCATCGACGAAGAGAGGGACTTTGGTGCCATCTGACACACGATCGACAATGTAGTTTATAAATATCAGGAAGCAATATGGCCCGGAGAGACTTCCCTATGGGATGCCGCTGGTTAATGGGCGCCACTTACTCACACATCCGCTTAGAACAACGCGTTGGCGACGATTGCAGAGAAATGAGTGGAACCAGTTAAGCAGTTTACCCCTAATACCGCTGTAGTCCATCTTGTTGAGAAGTCGGCGAATTGGGACAGAGTCAAATGCTTTCTTGAAGTCGAGGTAAACAACGTCTATCTCCGGCAGAGCAGGGTCGTCGAAATATTGGGTCCACTCATTTAAACAGTAAAGAAGGTTTGGGGTAGTAGATCTACTGGGTAGGGCGCCATGTTGCTGCACCGATATTTGTCCAGTACGAAGCAAGAAAGGAAGTACCGCATCCCATATGAGCGATTCGAGGCATTTGGAAACAAGAGATTTTGGAAATTTGGGAAAGGGAAGTGAAGGTCTCAGTTAAGCTTCATGGACACATCACCCCTTTTTTATTTCAAAAAAGACAAAACATAAATCAGAATATAATGACATTAAACGGAGTACAATAGCACAAACAAGAGACATCCTACTTCCGGGTCATGAGGGATAAACACACATGACCATTAGTACGACTACAAATTTCAACTAAATTTTAAAAATTTTGAAAAATTACATGAAGGTAACAACTTTCTAAAATTTTTCGCATTAGATGCCCTGGGGAGCGGATAATCGTTAACTTTTTCCGGCAACGAATTCTATACAGGAACAACTCGGTTCACAAAGAAAAATTTACGACAATTTTTTTACACACAGGTAACAGTAATTTTAACGAATGTCCCCTGGTTTGAAGAGTCTGAAACTTGAAGAATTTATCAAAATCCATATCAACATCTTTATGAACAATTTTGTAACATAAAACGAGATCGGCATGTAATCTGCGTAGCTCAAGAGGATCAAGATTCAGTTTTTTCAGCCTATCTAAATACCCTATATTAGAAAAACTTTTATGCGCTAAAAGTCGCCTGGTAAAGTAACGTTGAATACTCTCGAGCTTATCAATATCAAGTAAGTAACCTGGCGACCAAATCTGCGAACAATAATCCAGAATGGGCAATACATATGTTTTATCCGCAGATAAAAGAGCAGAAATATCCTTGGTAACAAAACACTGAAATAGCATATTAATAATACGATAACATTTAGTACAAACGTTGTTTATATGATAGTGTGATTTTAAGTTCCAAGACAAATGTACACCGAGATCTTTAACAGAAGAAATTGAATGTATTTCGTTTTGCAAAAAGTAAAAGTTTTCGGCAAGATTCCTAGTCGCAAATACTGCGTTTTTTCACCAGAAAGCACCAATTGCCACGTCTTAGCCCATTGTTCAGCTTTTAGTAGAGCACTTTATAATTCCAAAATATCTTGTTCAGAGCTTATCTCCTTGTAAATTTTTATGTCGTCTGCAAATAATTTTAGTGTAACATCGTTTAGTAAACAATCTTCTAAGTCGTTAATATAAATAGAAAAAAGCAGAGGACCTAATACTGACCCTTGCGGTACTCCCGAAATTACTGATGTATAAGAAGAATAAATAGTGTCAATTTTAACACGCTGTTTTCTGCCAGTCAAAAATTGTCCAATCCAGTTGTAGTAGTTTCCTCGAATGCCGATAGCATATATCTTAGTTAACAATTTAGCATGCCTAACAGTATCGAAAGCTTGTGCAAAGTCAATATAAATAACATCAACACAATTTCCGGAATCAACAGCCTCGGAAGAGTCATTTAGTATATAACTCTAAAAGTTGAGTACAAGTCGATCTTTTTTCCATAAAACCATGTTGAGCTTTAGTTAACAAATTGTTTTCTTTCAAATAATTCAAAATGTAATGCTTTATAACAGACTCCATTAATCTACAAACAGCACTGGTTAGAGAATTAGGTCTATAATTTTTTGCAAGCGAAGCATCCCCTTTTTTAAATAAGGGTTTTACGTCGGAATTTTTCCAATCTTCGGGCATGTCAGATCGTGAAAAACATATCTGCAAAAATGCTGTCAAAGGTTTAGCCAAAACATCATAATTTTTCGACAAGATGTCAGGGATATGGGTCATAAGTCGTCACATTTAGGAGTAGAGCCCACTTTTTTCGGAATTGGAGTAACATTTGACGCCAACGACGAAGATGGGATGTTGCCAGTTTCTAAGGATTTACGGAATAACAGAAAGAGGGGTCTGCTCAGTTGTAGCGCACATGATTTCAGTATCGTACCGTGAATTCTGTCGGGGCCGGTCGCCTTGAATGGAGCGATCTTGAGTAGCTTCTTGTATATGATTTGGCAAGAGAAGTTTACAGAACGGATATCAGTGGGGTTGCAGCCTGTTGAGGGGACAGGCAAATCGTCGGACTTCGGCTCATCGCTGAAGAAGGTAGTTATAACGTCATTGATAGTCGACGCAATGCACAACCTATAACGTCTATAGTTTTAGCCACTTCTTTCTTGAAAAAGCCACTTAACGCTCTGACTATTTTGGCTCTAATTTATCTATTTCCTGTCAGTTAAGGTTTAGGTATCGCTAATTCTATTAATCCACTTTTGAGGTTGACACCATTCGCCCCTGGATGGCTGACAAAGGTGCGAGTATCTAAATATCTCAACCTAGACCCCTTATATAATATGATGCCCACGGACGACTGACATACCGCATTAAATTATATAATAGTGGTTAAGAGTTGAGTTAGCTGATACTTTATTACTGCTCTTGTGAGTTCATACAGCTGGCTCCCGGACGGCTGACCACTGCAGGGTTATTTAAATACCTGAACCTAATTTCTAAGATTTACACTAATACAAGCCGTTATATTATAGCTTTCCCCGCACGGCTGACGAACTATGCTATTATAAGCGCTGTATAGTTAGTGGCGAACTACTATCCAATTAATTTCTTAAAATTATGTTGGAATGATGAGGGTAGGGTCGGAGGGTTATTTTTATGACGGCTATCAATTAAATGGGGAAGGGATTCGTCAAAGAAGAAGTGCGATTCTACGTGCGGCCAGTAGAATGTCGATGGGGAATGAAGTGCTCCGTTCTTTGTTGTGCGTGTGTCTGTTTATTTCAAGTGATGCGATTCTCTTGAGCGCTTCGGCGGGACCAGCTCTAATCGCCCTGGTTTCAGCTAGTTAACCACCAAACCCGCAAGTAAAAATATTTATTTAAAATGATTAGAACATACATAAGGCACGATTCTTTAGTATTTACCACCAGGATTCGCATACACCACTGCTATCACCGATAAGTCCCATTCTACTTCTGGCGAGGCCACTACATACCCAAGGCTTAGTTCGTTATGCCTTATCACCTAGGATTTATTTGGGAAATATTACTATAATTATTTAATACTGAAATTAAATTAATGTACCTGTGTGTGATAAAATCTAGTTCTTACTCAGGTAGCAGCCCTTCACTTTACACCGCAGCCGATCCTTCATTGGAACTCCAATCCAATAAATAAAATCAGAAATATCTAAACTCGTTGAGAATAGTCCCACAGCCTTATACTAAGCACTCAGTTCTTTGCGTGGAAATCAGTAAGATTAAACAAAAACCATAACAAACAAGTAAACGTCGAGAGCGCGCCAACATCGGTGAAGATACATCAAGACTGACACGCAACTAAAATAAAACTAATATATATGTACTATGTTAACTAATAATAAGCATTAAGTGAAAATATGTCAATTAGCTATATAATAATAATTGTAATAATAATTATAAAATTTAATAAATTTCCGGGTTTGGAAGGTTGGTGAAATGTGGGTTATATAATAATAATCTTTGGGAAAAAGTAAGATTTATAGTTGTAGGATGCGATTTTGGGTTATTTTGGGGTGGTGGGGTAGGCTTGCGCCCGCGAAACCCTTTTCTAGCCTGGGAAACCCCCAAGTCACCCATACATAAAAACTAAAAAAAGTACGATTAAAAGTTACCGGAACTAGCTATGTAATAAATCCTATTCTATGTTAACAATCACCAGGTTCGATTTAGAAGCAAGGCACACCTATAGCGGCACACCTTTAATTTGTATATAGCAAAATTGTAAACCCACCACAGATACCATATCGTTGTTGACGGTCGTAGCGTCAAATTGTTAAAAACAGGGATGATATCTAGAGCTTGAGCACGGGAGCGGCAGCCCATCGACTTAGCCTTGGGCTGGACCTAGTAACCCAGAGGGGCGTTACGTTATAAACGTAAGAAA
>JASANE010000924.1:0-15916 GCA_030248225.1 Trileptium ribeirensis
CGTTTCTTGGGCCTGACTCGCGTGGGAAAAGACATTCGCGTGATTGAAACCCATCAGGTCCGCCCTTGAAGTCACGATAGCCGGGGTCGTATGGGCATTGCGTCTGGGAAGTGCGCAGTGCAGCAGCGTCACGTCGATTGTTATTACAGTTATTATATTTACAACATATTTCAGTATCGTACGTTTTCATTGAACAATGACGATATGCCGGAGCCTACATCTGACTGTCGGGTATGTTCGACAGTTTTGATCTCTACATCAATTGGTATTTGTATTCGCTGAAAATTTTGCTAGGGTGTATGAACTGTAGGCCCAGAAATGTTTCGGAATTCGAGGCATCGGATACTGCCAATCGACACGGATTGGATACTGTAAATAATTTACTGAACCACGGGCTTCTAAGTCTAACAATAAATTTGAGTCTAGAAGTCTCTAATTTTGAACCTAATCGGTAAAACATTAAAATGGTGTCAGAAAGTTCGTCTGGCGTATACGTTTAATGATACAGGTAGCAGAAAAATAGCTGTTGTGGTTGGGAATAGTGACTTTGGCTGATGATATAGTAATCATATATCATCAAAATTGTCATTTCTGGGGCAGTTTGAGCAGTTTTTAGGAATCATGGGACCATATTTTATGAATCCTATTTCACGTAAACGATGCAGATAGGAGAATAAAGATTATTTGAAACCAAAGAAAAAAGTCAAGATAAAGGTATATATACTTGCAGTTGGGAAAAATAATGCTGGCTAGGCAGAAAAGAATGTCCTTAGAACGAAGGGAAAAAGATACCTATGTGCGCTGTGTGAAAAATACCCCTTTTATACTGCTGTATTGAAAAAATGCTATTTTTTATTTGTTTTATTATTGTAGTAGTGATTGATTCTGAATTTATTACGAGTCAAGGGTATTTGTAAGAATACTTTGGGTTACTTTGTACTTTAGGCATTTTGGACAAAAATGTCTTTAAAATAATTCAATCCCGAAAACGTTCGTAAAACGTCAAACCCTGTACCTATCATTATGGCAAATTTTATTCGTTAATAAAATGTTCTAATCGTGCATCTAACCGCCTAAATCACACCTGGATTAGGATAGAAATATCAAACCCGTGTTGTTTTCCTCTGATGTATTATTAATATTTTCAGATGAATAAATAAAAATTTTTAGTGCATTCAACCAGTAAAATGACCCTTGGCTATTGCTAGGGTAACGAAATTTGAGTGCCCAATAAATTTTTTTGCTACATTGACAATACACTTAACATGGGTTATAACCACAAAACGAATGCTGAACTAATGTTTAGGTTTCTGTTGTGCAACGGAAAACAGATGTTTGGCTCTGATTTTCTGGCCTGTCCACAGCCTTCCGAAAAATGGGGGCCCCCATGTTCATTCTCGGGGGGAAATTAAAAGTGGGAGGGATAAATTTTGCTTAAAAATAATAAATATTTCCATATTTTCATGCATTTTACTACCGCGAATGTATTTTCATACTAAAATGGTATTTTAGTATAAATAGTGTTGTAATTAATGTTTAAAAACAATTTGCAAACAAAAACACAAATTTTCAGCCAGAAAAGTTTTTGGAATTAGTTCAACATGGGGGTTTCGGCCGAGTGATGGGGACGGACATGGGGGATTTGGAATGTGGGGGTCCAACTGTAGACACGCCAGATTTTTTTATACCATAGCTTAATGTCGATAAAAATGTGATCAATAAATTACTGGGACCCAATGAATGCAATTCATTTCCGCTAAAGTAACAAGAAAAAGAAAGATGTGTAATAATTATTGTAGTCTAACCGTTTTCTTAGCGCATGAAACTTGGCTATTTTGTGTTAGAATTTTTATTTGGGCGACGATATTGTCATCCAAGATGAACCAAATTAAGTTATCCTAGCCAATAAAATTGTTTTATGTTGAACTTTACGTGATGATGTAGTAATCATAGATCAAACTAGTCGGTAGTGGAACTATATTTGTGAGCAGAGCTTGGGTTCTGGCATTACGAATGTACTCAATTTTATGTTCTTGTAACTACATTGCATAGGGCTTCATCATTGGTAAAAATAACATATTCGAATTCTTCGACCCAAAAAACCCTATAGTGGTTTTATCGAAACGATTCTTTAGACACATATGGCTCAAGTTGCTCAAATTGTTCAATGTGTGTATTTTGACAGGTTTGACAGTGATTCAAGGAAAGAAAATCGGTTTTCATTGAGAACAGTGAATATCTAGCAACCACACATGTAATTTTAGGACCTAAAAGTATAAAAATCAGGCTTGCGAGCTAATAAAATCAAACACAAATTGTTTTAGAACAGTGAATTTTTCTGGCGATGTAGGAACGTGGCTGTGCAAAAATCAGCTCCAAACCCTGTTTTTATATATGTACAAAAAGGCGAGAATTTTTGGTGAAAGTTCCTTACTTACCTTCAGTTACATTTCTGGCGTAATTCAACTTTTCCTTTGACGACATGACAATGGCCGAAACAATTTGCGAACAGAAAGGCCTGTCTAGAGCCACTGGCTACGCCCCACTAGGAGTTTACAATGCCGGAAAATGACGTTGGAAAGTTTTTTCTTGAAATATGGGATATATAAAATGGAAAAGTTACCATTTCGTTTGTCGTTGGAATAAGGATCATGTCAACCCCTGTCCCCAGCGTATCATGTCAGGTTTCCGCCTCGGGTAATGGAGATTATTATGTATCTGTCTTAGTCTACCCCTAATGTTAAACTGGGCGCAGAGTTATACCATTAATTGTTGCTGAATGGTACTCATGTCCGGTTCCCCTCGGTCATCAGTTATTTGGGTTTAAATGACTGATGTGTTCATTAAATGCATCAGATGCTCAGCCCGAATCCGAATTTGTGCTTTGCTGAAGAACCCATAAGACATTAAATTGCATCCGTAAAGGTACGACAAAATATTTCATGGGCACAAGTTGAATGTATGACCTAGCTACGATACACATCGGCCATCCAAAATGAACTGATACGGCATTAAATGTAGCAAGTATCAGCTTAATTACGGTTGACATAAAATTCATATTTATAAAAATTTAGTTTTGTTTGAATTAAAAGTGTTTTAGATCGACGCCTATTTTGATGTGAAGAGTAGCACAGTATTTTTGCATCTGATATCGCCTCACGATGCGTATAATCTCCTGCCTCGCGTTATGGCGAACAGGACATACCAGGTAGGTAGTTTACTACACACTCCTGGTTGTGTATAGTAGTCGATGAATTTTGCGGTGGGATTGGAGCTAGATTACATATAAATGATAAGAACACAAGATTATTCGTCACCGTCCCACGGGACGGGTGTTATATAATGGTCATTTAAGCTCTTTTCCGCTTATATTAATAGGCACAGTGTAATAGCTGGACTAGCTGTACATATTGTACATTAGCTGGATACACATATATAGAATCTATTATGTATGTATATATCGAGATTTTGACACGTAAGTTAAAAATTGAGTCGGCCTTATGAATATCGTTGTGTGAATCGTAGTACAGGTTTGGTCTTTGCCTTTGGGCCTTATCATTATAAAGGTCGAAGCTTAAAGAGCTCGATTGAGTTGTTTTAATAGACAGCCATGCTCTATGAGCGAGCAATTTCGCTGTTCCAGAGGAGCTGAGTTTCGAAACACAACTTATTTACACTTATTTTACTTAAAGAGCAGCGCTAGACGGAGATTTAGCTAACGCAAAACAGCATACCAGCTATAAGGCTTACCTGCGTTTGTGACCAAAGCTCATGTGTAATCTTGCTTAGAAGTAACTAAGCATGGTAGGAAAGGGAAATACGTACTGAAGGACCGAGCACCTGGTGGATGTAGCCGGGTCCCCGGACGCGGTCCGGCGGTCGGCGATGGGAGGGTGGCTGACGCGTCGCGTTTGGCTCCGCCACTAAAAGAACCTATGGGTTCTGTGCCTGTGGCGCCTCCAGACCAGGTGTTGTGTGACTTGTCGGGGAGGGGAGGGGGTATCCGGGCCCTTGGGGGGATTAAAATGCAATATTTCCTTCCATATACAGTTTAAATGCCGTCTGTAAAGCTGGCCATTCGTGTTTTAAATGCTGCGAGTTATGTTTCATTTTAATTATTTTATATAATGTAAAAAAACAATTCTAAACCTAATCCGGGTACAGTACGTGTTATAATAATGTATTTTTGATCGTTGTTGTACGATGTTATTGCATAAACTGGTTTTGTTGTAATAGTATCGTAGGTAGCATTCTACAGTCCTGCGGTACTGGACAAGCCATTGAACTGCGTTTTGATTCGGTGTGCAACTGCTCCGATGAAATTAATATTTTTATTATGGATGAATTTGTTATGACTTCCCATTGTCTATCCAGTTGAAAGAAATTAAAACCTTGGAGCCAAAACTAAATGTCGTAAGAAATAATTATATTCAGTAACTATCCATAGTCTAATATTCCGAGCGCTTTAGTGTATTATATATAGACACCGCATCGGTTCTAAATTTGCATAACCGACAGTCCGTAGACCCGACCCGACCCGAGTGCAGTCTTTCAAGAATATATCTGCGGCACAAAATATCTGGAATGAAATTACTAAAAGATGCTGGAAAATATGCCATCCACCAAATCTTATGATATTAAGCTGGATCCACCAAGTCTTACTTTCTAATTGTGCAAAACTGATTATTGCACATAGATAGATGATATGCGATGGCATTGTTGGGTCATATCTGGACCCGAATTTGAGCCGACGAGTCAAGTCGGATCTATGACCAGACCCGATCTCGACCTGGACCCGACCCTAGTGCGGTTTCTAAGCTCAGCGGTACCGCGAAATAAACAAAAGCGTTTGTTTTTTTTTTATAAATATACCTGGCTATGGAAGTGAGGCAAGATTGACAAGAATTCATGAATACCCTTGAATGAGAGTTTAAAGCCAATCATTTAATACCGAGAGTTATTTTCAAATATTTTTTTAAATTATATTTGGTACTCAGAGTTACATTCCTATTATGCGGTACGATAACATTTCTCAAAACATGATATAGACAATACTACATTAAGAATATGTAAGTCAATACTGCATCAAAAATATACCTCAGCGGATTAAGTACACTTTCGGGGACAAAATTTTGTTTTTAGTTCAATGTAAGTTTCTGACCGGGCCGAACCGAACAATTTCTTTATGTTGTTACTTCCTTGACAGAACCGTTAGTTTCCTTACATCGTGACTTTTATAGATCAATTTACGTCGCTTTTTTTTTATGACGTGTCACTTATATCATGATTGATCTGAAAAATGTAGCAGATGCAGAATCATTAATATTTGTAATCTTTCGTGGACACCGTAACTGAAAATCTATCGGTTTGCAACTTTTTGTATCGGTTAGGTTTCATGGTATGGGTCATTTCACGCTACGATGTCCTTTTGCCCCAGAAACTGTGATGAATGACTTTTTGGCTCCGATTATCTTCATTTTTACACTCTATGACCAAAATACATTAAGGAACCGAAATTTGAGGTCGTTATAGCAAATTTTTTAACCGTTTTTATGCTATGGCTTCCCAGTTGCACCCCCTGCTGCTCCGGAAGGTACCACAATAAATCGGCCTCTGGTATGCTCTCAGGTTGCATCTAGCCTCTATTTTGTGATCGTATCTCGTGCAGCCTGTCAGCGCGGTCAAAATGACGTTATGCGGAACTCCGTATATAAAAAATTAAGCTTTTTATGCCTATTCTTGGGGCTCGTTATTAACACTTTTAAAACACGGGGTTGCCGATTTATACCGTTTATTAAATGGAAACGAAGCGGCCATAAACGGTAGCTATTTATTTCCATAGTTTAGCCTGGGGAAGTGTTATGCAAAAAATCCAAAACATACCCTTTGCCAGATATGAGAATGCCGGAAAGGTAGCTTGTGGTCGGGCGGGGGTAAAAATGTGCGAAACGGCCAAATCGACCGTGTTTACTACCAGCATAGTTAACTTGAAAACGGTATGTAAAAGATTCTATACCACAATTTCCACTGATGAGGGTACAAAAATGGCAGCCCATATTAACTGCCAGTGTACATGCCTGAGACCATGGTCGGGGGGGGTAAATTTAGAATTAAAAAAATAATTTTGCGACATATGTCGTCCAAATGTATTGCCACAATGTATTATGAACCAAAAGCGTGAAATTTCCTCGAAATAACATCGTATGTTCGATTTTTCCACATTTCTTGGTGGTGGTCGGGGGCGGGGAAAAGTGTCGTCGGGGTGGGTAAAAGCCTGAGATCAACAGGTCGGGCGCTAGATAGAGCTCAGGTCGTTTTACTCATTCGCTTCGTGATTGGAAAGAACCATAACAGACAAATTAATTGACTTCTGCTGACTCCACAATACCCCTGAACTAGCAACGGTCGGGGGGGGGTAATTAAATATGCTCAAATCTACCTTTTTACCTTAGCGCTGGGGCAAGAAGCATAAGCACCTGGGTTAACATATTTTCAAAAAAGGGACCGAGGCAAACAGGTAGTGATATAATGAACAAATGGTTTATGTACGATGCACAAAGCAAAACGAGCAATGACCAAAAAAGGAATTGGCTCGGGGGGGGGGTAAAACTGGTGTTCATGCCATATCGACAGCTGTCACTCTCCATGATTGGAGGTAGATTTGAAAATCGTGCAATTAAAATGTTGTGTAGACCTTACTAATCCTGCGTAAAAAAGAATTTGGGCCATAACTTCTAACACGGAGCCACGACACTACCCTGAAAAAAAGAGGTCGTAAAACTAGTCATTACGATTTTTGTCAATTTGGGACTTATATGGCTATGTCCAGCCTCTTACGGCGTGCTAAGCCAAAAATTTTTTATTTGAACTAGCTAATGATGTATAATTTCACCAGTTTCCTGCACGTTTACGTGCTACTGGCCAAAATATCCAGTTTACCCCCACCTCCCCCCCCCCCCCGACCAAAGGTCATCGTAGTGTGAAATGACCCGTATTTTCGCATCACCTGAAAGTCATCACATGATAGATGTAGTTTTACTTTCTAAAATGTTGTCTAAGTTATTAAAAGAATCTTTGGGTTCTGTTGTTTGAATGACCTGGTTTAGAATGACATCATCATATGTGCGTATGTATTATAATAGTTTTAATAATTATTGCAGAATTTATTGAAAGGTCGGGAGTCACACGAATTGTCACTTGCGCGTCATTTGTTGAATATAATCCCAATTATATTATATTGTGCTAGAAAGTTGAAAAGAGTTAAAATTTTTTGACGCAAAATTATCGTTAATACTTGTTTTTAGTGTACGTAATAGAATAACAATAATTATAAATAATATGTATTTTATGTTTGTATTGCTTGGAAGTGAACTTGAAAAAACTCTCCGCTCGTTTGGTAATCATCAAAGTAACAAGTAATTTTGAAAATCGTGCTTTAAAGGTTCAGGGCAATCCTAATGATTTATATCTTATACCATCGTTATCTTCATAAATGTTTATGCAGCGCTAGTACTACCAGAAAAGGTGTCACATTGTCAGGCGACGCGTGAAATGAAAATTACTTTTGTAGCGGATAGTGATGGTCAAAGATATCCGGATATCCAGATACGATTTCATTATTGAACAAAAAACGCAACATTGGGATAATTGGTTATCCGGATTAACATTACATTTCGTGGCCATGTGCAAAATTTAGTAGCACTTGACAACAAAACCATGATTTGGGAATGCCGAAATGAGGTTTTGTCGTTAAATCAATATATTATAGCTTTAGGGGTCAATTTTAGTGTCTACTATATTAGCCTTAGGACAAAGAGATTAAACCGTTTAAGTTGATCGTTTCGAATTACTGGTCAGTTGGAAACTAAAAATACGTCGTTTCAGTACTGTAGATTGTCAGTTTTTTGGCTGCCGTTCAGCCTTATAATCGACTATCACATGGTGGTTGGTGGTTATTCAGTAGAAAGGAACCAGCCTAACGTTGATAATATTTAGATTTAGATCTCAGTTCGATCAGACGTAAATGTAATTGCTCCATCGAACTGAGATCTAAATCTAAATATTATCAACGTTAGGCTGGTTCCTTTCTACTGAATAACCACCAACCACCATGTGATAGTCGATTATAAGGCTGAACGGCAGCCAAAAAACTGACAATCTACAGTACTGAAACGACGTATTTTTAGTTTCCAACTGACCAGTAATTCGAAACGATCAACTTAAACGGTTTAATCTCTTTGTCCTAAGGCTAATATAGTAGACACTAAAATTGACCCCCTAAAGCTATAATATATTGACTTAACGACAAAACCTCATTTCGGCATTCCCAAATCATGGTTTTGTTGTTCAGTGCTACTAAATTTTGCACATGGCCACGAAATGTAATGTTAATCCGGATAACCGGATTATCCCGATGTTGCGTTTTTTGTTCAATAATATGAAATCGTATCTGGATATCCGGATATCTTTGACCATCACTATCCGCTACAAAAGTAATTTTCATTTCACGCGTCGCCTGACAATGTGACCTTTTCTGGTAGTACTAGCGCTGCATAAACATTTTTGAAGATAACAATGGTATAAGATATAAAACATTAGGATTGCCCTGAACCTTTAGAGCACAATTTTCCGAAGCCTTTGCTAATAGTACAAACGAGCGGAGAGTTTTTTCAAGAACACTTCCAAGCAATACAAACATAAAATACATATTATTTATAATTATTGTTATTCTATTACGTACACTAAAAACAAGTATTAACAATAATTATTCATCAAAAAATTTTAACTCTTTTCAACTTACCAGCACAATATGTGAAACTGCAAATATAAACAACAAATGACGCGCAAGTGACAATTCGTGTGACTCCCAATATTCGAATAAATTCTGCAATAATTATTAAAACTATTATAATACATACGCACATATGATGATGTCATTCTAAACCAGGTCATTCAAACAACAGAACCCAAAGGGTCTTACAATAACTTAGACAACATTTTAGAAAGTAAAACTACATCTATCATGTGATGACTTTCAGGTGATGCGAAAATACGGGTCATTTCACGCTACGATGACCTTTGGTCGGGGGGGGGGGAGGTGGGGGTAAACTGGATATTTTGGCCAGTAGCACGTAAACGTGCAGGGAACTGGTAAAAATGTTATTTGCGCTAGGAAGCGTCATTAGCTAGTTCAAATAAAAAAATTTTTCGGCTTCACGCACGCCGTAAGAGGCTGGACATCCACATAAGTCCCAAATTGACAAAAATCGTAATGACTAGTTTTACGACCTCTTTTTTTCGGGTAGTGTCGTGGCTCCGTGTTCGAAGTTATGGCCCAAATTCTTTTCTACGCAGGATTAGTCAGGTCTACACAACATTTTAATTGCACGATTTTCAAATCTACTCCAATCATGGAGAGTGACAGCTGTCGATATGGCATGAACCCCAGTTTTACCCCCCCCGACCAAATTCCTTTTTTGGTCATTGCTCGTTACTTATGCATGGTACATAAACGTTGTTCATATATCATACCTGTGTCCTGGGTGCCTTTTGAAAAAATATTAACCCAGGTGCTTGCTGTTACTTACCCCAGCGCTAGGGTCAAAAGGTCGATTTTAGCACATTTGATTACCCCCCCCCCGACCGTTGCTAGTTAGGGGTATTGTGGAGTCAGCAGAAGTCAATTAATTTGTCTGTTATGGTTCTTTCCAATCACGAAGCGAATGGTGAAACGACCTGAGCTCTATCTCGCGCCCGACCTGTTGATCTCAGGCTTTTACCCACCCCGACGACACTTTTACCCACCCCCGACCACCACCAGAATGGGGAAAAATCGAACATACGATGTTATTTCGAGGAAATTTCACGCTTTTGGTTCATAATACATTGTGGCAATACATTTGGACGACATATGTCGCAAAATTATTTTTTTTTTAATTCTAAATTTACCCCCCCCCCCGACCATGGTCTCAGGCATGTACACTGGCAGTTGATATGGGCTGCCATTTTGTACCCTCATAGTGGAAATTGTGGTATAGAATATCTTACATACCGTTTTCAAGTTAACTATGCTGGTTAAACACGGTCGAATTGGCCATTTCACATTTTTACCCCCCGCCCGACCACAAGCTACTTCCGGCATTCTAACATATCTGGCAAAGGGTATGTTTTGAATTTTTTGCATAACACTTCCCCCAGGCTAAACTATCGAAATAAATAGCTACCGTTTATGGCCGCTTCGTTTCCATTTAATAACCGGTATAAATCGGCAACCCCGTGTTTTAAAAGTGTTAAATTTGACCCAAGAATAGGCATAAAAAGCTTAATTTTTTATATACGGAGTTCCGCATAACGTCATTTTGACCGCGCTGACGGGCTGCACGAGATACGATCACAAAATCGAGGCTAGATGCAACCTGGAGCATACCAGAGGCCATTTTATGGTACCTTGCGGAGCAGCAGGGGGTGGTATTTGGGAAGCCATAGCATAAAAACGGTTAAAAAATTTGCTATAACGACCTCAAATTTCGGTTCCTTGATGTTTTTTGGTCATAGAGTGTAAAAATGAAGATAATCGGAGCCAAAAAGTCATTAGTCATTTTTTCTGGGGCAAAAGGACATCGTAGCGTGAAATGACCCATACCATGAACGTTGACCGATACAAAAAGTTGCAAACCGATAGATTTTCAGTTACAGGTGTCCACGAAAGATTCCGAAATATTAATGATTCTGCATCTGCTACATTTTTCGATCAATCATGATATAAGTGACACGTCATAAAAAAAAAGTGACGTAAATTGATCTATAAAAGTCACGATGTAAGGAAACTAACGGTTCTGTCAAGGAAGTAACAACATAAAGAAATTGTTCGGTTCGGACTGGCCCGGTCAGAAACTTACATTGAACTAAAAACAAAATTTTGTCCCCAAAAGTGTACTTAATCCACTGAGGTATATTTTTGATGCAGTATTGACTTACATATTACTTTAATGTAGTATTGTCTATATCATGTTTTGAGAAATGTTATCGTACCGCATAATAGGAATGTAACTCTGAGTACCAAATATAATTTGGAAAAAATATTTGAAAATAACTCTCGGTATTAAATGATTGGCTTTAAACTCTCATTCAAGGGTATTCATGAATTCTTGTCAATCTTGCCTAAATTCCATAGCCAGGTATATTTATGTATCGAAAACAAACGCTTTTGTTTATTTCGCGGTACCGCTGAGCTTAGAAACCGCACTAGGGTCGGGTCCAGGTCGAGATCGGGTCTGGTCATAGATCCGACTTGACTCGTCGGCTCAAATTCGGGTCCAGATATGACCCAACAATGCCATCGCATATCATCTATCTATGTGCAATAATCAGTTTTGCACAATTCCACCGTAAGATTTGGTGGATCCAGCTTAATATCATAAGATTTGGTGGATGGCATATTTTCCAGCATCTTTTAGTAATTTCATTCCAGATATTTTGTGCCGCAGATATATTCTTGAAAGACTGCACTCGGGTCGGGTCGGGTCTACGGACTGTCGGTTATGCAAATTTAGAACCGATGCGGTGTCTATATATAATACACTAAAGCGCTCGGAATATTAGACTATGGATAGTTACTGAATATAATTATTTCTTACGACATTTAGTTTTGGCTCCAAGGTTTTAATTTCTTTCAACTGGATAGACAATGGGAAGTCATAACAAATTCATCCATAATAAAAATATTAATTTCATCGGAGCAGTTGCACACCGAATCAAAACGCAGTTCAATGGCTTGTCCAGTACCGCAGGACTGTAGAATGCTACCTACGATACTATTACAACAAAACCAGTTTATGCAATAACATCGTACAACAACGATCAAAAATACATTATTATAACACGTACTGTACCCGGATTAGGTTTAGAATTGTTTTTTTACATTATATAAAATAATTAAAATGAAACATAACTCGCAGCATTTAAAACACGAATGGCCAGCTTTACAGACGGCATTTAAACTGTATATGGAAGGAAATATTGCATTTTAATCCCCCCAAGGGCCCGGATACCCCCTCCCCTCCCCGACAAGTCACACAACACCTGGTCTGGAGGCGCCACAGGCACAGAACCCATAGGTTCTTTTAGTGGCGGAGCCAAACGCGACGCGTCAGCCACCCTCCCATCGCCGACCGCCGGACCGCGTCCGGGGACCCGGCTACATCCACCAGGTGCTCGGTCCTTCAGTAAGTTGTAGATTTCCCTTTCCTACGATGCTTAGTTACTTCTAAGCAAGATTAACACATGAGCTTTGGTCAGAAACGCAGGTAAGCCTTACAGCCGGCATGCTGTTTTGCGTTGTAAGCCAAATCTCCGTCTAGCGCTGCTCTTTAAGTAAAGCAAGTGTAAATAAGTTGCGTTTCCAAAACCAGAGCTCCTCTGGAATAGCGAAATTGCTTGCTCATAGAGCATGGCCGTCGATTTAAAAACAACTCAATCGAGCTCTTTAAGCTTCGACCTTTCTAATTATAAGGCCCAAAGGCAAAGACCAAACCTGTACTACGATTCACACAACGATATTCATAAGGCCGACTCAATTTTTAACTTACGTGTCAAAATCTCGATAGTAGACATACATAGAGATTTATATCAACGTGCATTTGAGCAAGCGACGAGATATGTACAGCTAATCCAGCTATCACAGCTGTGCCTATTAATATAAGCGGAAAAGAGCTCAAATGACCATTATATAACACCCGTCCCGTGGGACGGTGACGAATAATCTTGTGTTCTTATCATTTATATGTAATCTAGCTCCAATCCCACCGCAAAATTCATCGACTACTATACACAACCAGGAGTGTGTAGTAAACTACCTACCTGGTATGTCCTGTTCGCCATAACGCGAGGCAGGAGATTATACGCATCGTGAGGCGATATCAGATGCAAAAATACTGTGCTACTCTTCACATCAAAATAGGCGTCGATCTAAAACACTTTTCAATTTACAAACAAAACTAAATTTTTATAAATATGAATTTTATGTCAACCGTAATTAAGCTGATACTTGCTACATTTAATGCCGTATCAGTTCATTTTGGATGGCCGATGTGTATCGTAGCTAGGTCATACATTCAACTTGTGCCCATGAAATATTTTGTCGTACCTTTACGGATGCAATTTAATGTCTTATGGGTTCTTCAGCAAAGCACAAATTCGGATTCGGGCTGAGCATCTGATGCATTTTATGAACACATCAGTCATTTAAACCCAAATAACTGATGACCGAGGGAACCGGACATGAGTACCATTCAGCAACAATTAATGGTATAACTCTGCGCCCAGTTTAACATTAGGGGTAGACTAAGACAGATACATAATAATCTCCATTACCCGAGGCGGAAACCTGACATGATAGGCTGGGGACAGGGGTTGACATGATCCTTATTCCAACGACAAACGAAATGGTAACTTTTCCATTTTATATATCCCATATTTCAAGAAAAAACTTTCCAACGTCATTTTCCGGCATTGTAAACTCCTAGTGGGGCGTAGCCAGTGGCTCTAGACAGGCCTTTCTGTTCGCAATTGTTTCGGCCATTGTCATGTCGTCAAAGGAAAAGTTGAATTACGCCAGAAATGTAACTGAAGGTAAGTAAGGAACTTTCACCAAAAATTCTCGCCTTTTTTGTACATATATAAAAACAGGGTTTGGAGCTGATTTTTTGCACAGCCACGTTCCTACATCGCCAGAAAAATTCACTGTTCTAAAACAATTTGTGTTTGATTTTATGAGCCCTTCGCAAGCCTGATTTTTATACTTTTAGGTCCTAAAATTACATGTGTGGTTGCTAGATATTCACTGTTCTCAATGAAACCGATTTTCTTTCCTTGAATCACTGTCAAACCTGTCAAAATACACACATTGAACAATTTGAGCAACTTGAGCCATATGTGTCTAAAGAATCGTTTCGATAAAACCACTATAGGGTTTTTTGGGTCGAAGAATTCGAATATGTTATTTTTACCAATGATGAAGCCCGATGCAATGTAGTTACAAGAACATAAAATTGAGTACATCCGTAATGCCAGAACCCAAGCTCTGCTCACAAATATAGTTCCACTACCGACTAGTTTGATCTATGATTACTACATCATCACGTAAAGTTCAACATAAAACAATTTTATTGGCTAGGATAACTTAATTTTCTTCATCTTGGATCACAATATCGTCGCCCAAATAAAAATTCTAACACAAAATAGCCAAGTTTCATGCGCTAAGAAAAAACGGTTAGACTACAATAATTATTACACATCTTTCTTTTTCTTGTTACTTTAGCGGAAATGAATGCATTCATTGGGTCCCAGTAATTTATTGATCACATTTTTATCGACATTAAGCTATGGTATAAAAAATCTGCGTGTCTACAGTTGGACCCCCACATTCCAAATCCCCCATGTCCGTCCCCATCACTCGGCCGAAACCCCCATGTTGAACTAATTCCAAAAACTTTTCTGGCTGAAAATTTGTGTTTTTGTTTGCAAATTGTTTTTAAACATTAATTACAACACATATTTATACTTAAAATACCATTTTAGTATGAAAATACATTCGCGGTAGTAAAATGCATGAAAATATGGAAATATTTATTATTTTTAAGCAAAATTTATCCCTCCCACTTTTAATTTCCCCCCGAGAATGAACATGGGGGCCCCCATTTTTCGGAAGGCTGTGGACAGGCCAGAAAATCAGAGCCAAACATCTGTTTTCCGTTGCACAACAGAAACCTAAACATTAGTTCAGCATTCGTTTTGTGGTTATAACCCATGTTAAGTGTATTGTCAATGTAGCAAAAAAATTTATTGGGCACTCAAATTTCGTTACCCTAGCAATAGCCAAGGGTCATTTTACTGGTTGAATGCACTAAAAATTTTTATTTATTCATCTGAAAAATCTAATAATACATCAGAGGAAAACAACACGGGTTTGATATTTCTATCCTAATCCAGGTGTGATTTAGGCGGTTAGATGCACGATTAGAACATTTTATTAACGAATAAAATTTGCCATAATGATAGGTACAGGGTTTGACGTTTTACGAACGTTTTCGGGATTGAATTATTTTAAAGACATTTTTGTCCAAAATGCCTAAAGTACAAAGTAACCCAAAGTATTCTTACAATACCCTGACTCGTAATAAATTCAGAATAATCACTACTACAATAATAAAACAATAAAAAATAGCATTTTTTCAATACAGCAGTATAAGAGGTATTTTTTCACACAGCGCACATAGGTATCTTTTTCCCTTCGTTCTAAGGACATTCTTTTCTGCCTAGCCAGCATTATTTTTCCCAACTGCAAGTATATATACCTTTATCTTGACTTTTTTCTTTGGTTTCAAATAATCTTTATTCTCCTATCTGCATCAGTTTACGTGAAATAGGATTCATAAATATGGTCCCATAACATAAAAACTGCTCAAACTGCCCAAAATGACAATTTTGATGATATATGATTACTATATCATCAGCCAAAGTCACTATTCCCAACCACAACAGCTATTTTTCTGCTACCTGTATCATTAAACGTATACGCCAGACGAACTTTCTGACACCATTTTAATGTTTTACCGATTAGGTTCAAAATTAGAGACTTCTAGACTCAAATTTATTGTTAGACTTAGAAGCCCGTGGTTCAGTAAATTATTTACAGTATCCAATCCGTGTCTATTCCTAGTAATCCGATCTCTTGTACTCCGAAACATTTCTGGGCCTACAGTTCATACACCCTAGTTAAGTTTTCAGCGAATACAAATACCAATTGATGTCCAGATATTAACTGCTGAACATACCCGACAGTCAGATGTAGGCTCCGGCATATCGTCATTGTTCAATGAAAACGTACGATACTGAAATATGTTGTAAATATAATAAC
>JASANE010000925.1:0-32706 GCA_030248225.1 Trileptium ribeirensis
AATCTTTTGACGCTGATACCCTGCAATAGCATGCCACAAAAGCAAAAAATATGTGTTCTGTGAACATAGGCCGGCCAACACTAAAACAACCGATATTCCCCTGGAACAGAGTATATATACAACAACCATATCTCGGACAGCAATATCGTTGCATTATGCGTGCTCGAAAACCTATATAACAATGGTGTGCCGCTGGAGCACCTCAATAACACGTCACAAAGCAAAGGATGGTGCTATGTAAAACCGGGTCGTCATACTGTATTTAGGCCTACAGAGGCTCAGCGAGTGTGAGAAGTGATGTAAAGTTGCAACTTTTGATGAGTTGATTTCGCAAGGTGGTCTTTCTCTTTTTCGCTGCGAAGTCTCTATCTCTAGATATATAGATAGATAGATAGATGTTTATTATTAAACATTATATATATGCAGTCATTCCCATGAAAGCAATTTCTTTGCAAATCGTTTGCGAAAAATAAACAGCTATTCAATTGCTATTCGTAAAATTTTCGCTAATTATTCGAGAAAAGTTTGCATTTATTCCCGCGCGTGACTGTAGGTCGCAAAAGATATATATATGCTCGGATAGCCAAATCTCAGTGTGACCCTTAATATACGTATTTTAGTCTTATTTTGACACCTTTGACCGCGAAGACGTGGTCGACATGTTTAATGAAAGAGCACAAATTGGTGAATTTGGTTGATCTCGGTTTACATTGCATCGTATTTGACTTGCATCTCATTCGTCTTAATTTACACCAAATCGATCATAATTTGCGTCAACTATGTCTGGGTCTGTATTGAGTCGCACTTGATTTGTACCGCATCGGTCTTGGTTTGTATCAAATTCGTCGCAATTTGCACCGAACTGTTCACAATTTACATTGAGCTGCATTTGGCTTGCACCAAGTTGATCTTAATTTCTTTTTTTTATTGCACCGGATCGACCGTTTTTTTTGCACCGAATTGACCGTCGTTTGCACCGTATCGTTTTCGGTTTGCGTTGAATCTTGTTGGTTTTGCGCCGAATTCGTTTTGGTTTGCACCGAATAAGTCGTCGTTTGTATCGCACTGCTCTCGGCTAATGTTGACTTGCGTTTGATTAGTCCGATGTAATCATAGTTTGTGTTGATTGATCTCGGTTTAAGTTATATCGCGTTTGCGTCGCACCGATTTGTTCTTTATTTGCAGTTTTCGTTTTGGTTTGCACCGGTTCGAGTTTGATTTGGACCGACTGCACTTTTGTTTGCGTTGAATTGAGTTTGATTCGCATCACTTCGTTTTTTATCTGTACCGAATTGATCGTAATTTGTGTCGAATTGTATTTGATTTGCACCGGTTTCGTTTTGGTTTGCACCGAATCGATCTGTATTTGCACCAAAATAGGATTGGTTTGCATCGATTCGAATTTGATTTGCAACGAGTACTTGTTCGCCTTTGTTGCTCGTACTCGGATGATGTTGCTCTCGCATTTGTTGAATCCCGACAGTACGCCGCTCTACACCGATTGTATCTTGATCACCAATTGTAATTATTATCTCGTACTCTTGCTCCGATTATTTGTTGTTGTTTGACATTGTATACGATTGGCCCAAACTGAAGGGCCAGTAGTAATCTTTGTTTTATATTGTCAGTTGTGGTCAATGATCGCTTTGCCGTTGTTCCCTTGTTCGAAGTGATGCTGAGTTTTATCATTTCGACGAACTGTAGTTCTTTCGTCGTCATCGTCGGTGCTTTCCTGTTCTTTCTCCGTTGCGCCAGTAGAATTTCCGGTTCAAATTTGTTGGAGTTCTTTAGTCAAAGTTGCATGCTTCTTTATAAATTGCAACTGTCTCTCTTTTTGTTTTTGCAGTAATTGCATCGCTTTTCGGGTTTCTTTTTCCCGTTCTTCCGTTGTCGAAAATAATTCGACGATTCTTGTTTCTTCTTGAAACCTTTCAGTGTACGTTTCTTGCAGGCTTCTTTTGTCCTCCTACTGTTCTTTTCCTCTTGCCTCAGGTGTACTTGAATCAAATTGTCGGATTATATCTTCGAGTTGTCACGTCGGCTCGGGTTTGTCATTGTTTCCTGTGCGTTTTCGACGTTCTTTGATGTTGTCATCGATTCTTTCCGAGTTGTTGCCCCAGCTGGTGCTTTCTGAAGTGGCATTTTAATATTTAATATTTAAACAGGCTTGCGCAAAAAACTTCTAATTATGAGGCCTATTAATTGCTACTACATAAATAAATTCTACATTGGCTTCTGTCGTATTTGGGGTTGGAAGGTTAATTTTTGGTTTTCGAAAATACTAACAACTTTTATTTTATTTCATTTTCCCCAACTTTTACACGACATCGTGGTCAGCATATTATATTTTTTTGCTTTTCAGTGAGGTAGAGGGGTTGGATGCAGATTTTCTTATTATGACGGTTATCGGATATTAAAAGGGGGGTGGGATTCGTCACCAAAGATTGCGTGGAGCGAGGTGTGGCTAGTAGAATGCCGGTGGGATACTCACTTGGCACGCATTCCTTATTTCCCGTGATGCATGATTGTGCCCTATATTTTGCGTGGCGGCGCGGCTACGTCTGAAGCCCTCTTGGTTTAGATAAGTATATATAAACCAAACGCGTCGCGAATAATGTTTATTACAAAACCAGATAAAATATTAAGGCACCGTTAATGCATACGAAACCCGTAAGCTCTTTGATGTACCGTTCTTTGAGTCCGCTATAATAAGATCACGCGTTATATATCCACCGGTAATTTTCGCTCGGCTTAGATATCGTTACTATTCCCGGCCATTAGCGCACTATACTCAGTCGTTCCAACTTCTATTAGCGTTAAGATTTTGTTACAGCCTATTCTATTATGCCTGTTGTGATGTTGGTACAGTTACCCCCGAATGGCTGTGTAATGTACGATTATTTAGATAACTGAACCTAAATCCTAGATTTACGCTAAGACCGCCAATATTTATTACACTTGCCCCCGAATGGCTGACAAATACATAACTGTTTGCGTGGTGACGGTTAAAGTTTAGATTAACTAGTACTTTACTAAGGCTCTTATGAGTTGATACAAGTGACTCTCGAATGGCTGGCCAACTGTATAGTTAATAAATCACCTTCACCTGAGCCTTATAGTTATGCTATTAAATTCCAGTTATGTTAAACAAGCCGCCCCCGAATGGCTGATGACTACGTTATTAAGACTGTATAGTAGCGGTCGACTACTATTCAGTTGCAATTCCGCTCAATCAATAGGCCCCGAATGGCTGGCCAACTGGCTCGTTATTAGGTGTAGAGTTTCCGAGGTGGGTAATCGAGTGCACACCCCTTACTCGTCCGGTCTTCTCAAG
The DNA here is from genome assembly GCA_030248225.1 of Trileptium ribeirensis. NCBI lineage: Eukaryota > Metazoa > Nematoda > Enoplea > Enoplida > Thoracostomopsidae > Trileptium > Trileptium ribeirensis. Next base: position 3,335 of record JASANE010000925.1, read on the forward strand.
AATAACACTACTTGATGAGCGGCCCGAATGGCTACCGCAACCAACAAGTCGTGCTACTAATCGCAAGGCCCACCTGATCTGCTCGCCCGGGTATTGCCTACTCAACGCTTCAGGCCGAAGTTATGAATTATTACTAACTTTTAGTACTAGCTAGTATATCACCACTCCTATTAAAATTGCCATTTCTTTTACAAGAGATGATATTAGGTCAACTATTAACCAGTGTTAGGATTACTTATATGTGTGAAGCCTTACTATTTAGCAATCCCGTTCTTTAAGAAAAATCGGTAATGTTTGAACAATAATCGCCAAGTAGTTTCACCCTTGAAAAGTACGCAGTTCTTTTGCGTCACTACCGATTAGCCTGATAAGTAAGCCAAGAGCTCTCGCAATTTACCAAGCATACTCTCTAAAACTCAGTTTCCGCATCTGCAACTACTTTCGGAGCACAATGATATCGGCCCTTATTGGGCTGATGGGGAAAAATCAGAGAAGGTGCCCATCATCTTTTCAGTGTAGCCCCCATAGTCTCTGGACCCCCAATCATCTCTCACCCCCAAAAGAGATCTCTTCGAGATCAGGGTCGCCCCTTGTCAGGTATAACCTACTGAGATCGTCACCCCTTAACCCCCCATGAACTAGCTAGTTTTTCTGCTCTTTCCAATGGAAAAGGTTTCAGGGCTCTAGTTCTTCAAGGTGGTTCAGGAGAAGCGCCCAATTTCAGTAGTCGGATTTTATTAAAAATATGGATTTTGGTTTTCTTGACCTTTTTGGACATAACTTCGGATTGGATTGACCGATTGAGCTCAAATTTGGATATGATATAGAAAATGCAATGGGCTATGCGGCGATGCTTGGGATGTGACGATTACGTCACAAAATCATACCGCTCCCGATATCGGGAATGCAAGCGAAAAATGAATATTTTGATGTTTGGAAATTAGGTTTAGACTGGGCTGAGTTTTAGGGTAAGTTTGAAGCTTAGTTAGGGTATCCGGAAATACTGCACCGGAAAACGCAGGCGAGGAAGCACCAGTACTGTGCACCCAAAACCGTGGCACTTAGCCAGCGCAACGGCTTAGTGCGCTGGGTCCGGGGGTGGCAGCCCTCCGGCTTAGCCTTAGGCTTAGTCTATGGCTTAGGCTTATTCTGTTAGGCTTAATCTAGAACTCTATAGAAAACGTATTACAGACATTGGAACTAACCTCAAGACGCGATACATGTTTCCGATTTGGGCAATGAGTGCACCGACAATATTTTTAGCTAATTGTCGTAGCCATTGAAATTCAATAAGGATTCGCTGGAATAGGCTATGAGGAAAACCTTAGCGTCGCCGAATGATGGTTTTCAAATTTCCCCAGAGACCATCACTGTTTTGCGTGTGGGCGTCGGGATTGTCGGAATTAAGGAATTGGCGGTTATGGTGGTTAACCGTGGCGTGTGTATATTGCTGGGGGCTAGGTAGGCGGCGCAGTCCTTGGATGTGTTGTATGTGATGCATGATTGTATTGATGGAGCGATTGGGGACGTGGAAAAGTAGGCACTTGCCTGTTTATCGTTCAATCATGCCCAGTATCCAACCATGCTGACGACGTGGCATGCCGCGGTTGTATTTTTGTCGAGAAAACTTCGACTCGTCAACTTCTACGTTGATATCGGGGCCGCCTAACATGCTGTTTTGCCAATGACCACGGTTGTAAGCCACAGCGACATCCTACAGTAGTTGTACCAGTTCGTAATGGTATCTGTGGCGACCACTGTTTGCAAGCGAATGAAGTTTGACGGCAACTTGTTGATGTAGCCGAAAATGATGACGAGTGTCGTTTCCAATGTGATCCGGTGACCGGCAAAAATGAGCCGCTTCGAATAGATAATTTGGCTCGGCAATTTTTACAGCGCCATTCGTGCTTGTCAAGGCGCGCGAGGTCATTACGCGCAGCCAAATACATCGCGTCGACACCATGTACATTGTTGGTTGTTAGCGATAAGTCTCCATTGGGCAAGCAGAACAAAAGTATCTTCATATGTATATATATACTTGTTCTACGTGCCATTTGGTTATAGGTCATGCGCAAATTGTTAATATCAGGTTCAGGAAGTAATGTATTAAGGGGCGAAATGTTAAATCTAGTATTTTGAGGTCTGCCACGTGCTGCCATAGCTTAATATTATGCTGTAAAATATAAAAAAAATGTAAAATAAATCATCAATCGATCAATCGAGCGTTCCCAAAGGGTTACTTCCGAAGTGGTTAACTGATATTGCGGATAACTTCAGAGGGAGACCAGATATATCGATATCAATGGTACCATTGACTTTCTCTGTAATGCTGGATCGATCTAGGTGCACGATGTCTATTTTGCAAAAAAATTTTTTTTCAAAAAATTTTTCGTAAAATGGTCGTATGCGGTATTTTTGAACTCAGCTCGTCGCGCTGAGCCGATTGGTATATATACCAATTTCAGCGGCGTGCGACCATTTGCTGATTCCCTCCCCAGCCCAAACAGCGCCATGATATCTGTTATTTTATATGACTTTGGGTAGGTGTTGGACAGTATTTTTATTATGACAGCTATCGGATTATAATATGGAAGGGATTCGTCACTCAAAGATGTGGAGATCGTACGCGTGGCCAGTAGAATGCCAGTGGGAATAGTATGTCTTTCTTGGCGCGTTTTTCTTTATTGTTCCGTGCCTTAATCTCTATGGCGTTGCTGCGTGACTACTTCGATTAGCTCGAGATATGGTTCCAATATAAAATCAAGACAGTCACGTTAGAATGTTTATTTAAAATTAGTAGAATACGGCAATAACTGATGATACACCGATTGGCTTCAGCTGCTTGTCGCATCTTTTATTACACCACCTATACGTACCTTGTCAATCGTGAATACTTTTATTATATACTCGTTTCGGATAAGCACCGCGCTATGGTTTAGCTTAGACTTTGGTTCGTCTCCAGTGAATTTTAGTTGAGTGAGCCTTCTTTTTATATAGTTCTCAAACTCAGCATCGAGCGCACTATTATTCAGAATAATTATTTGCTACTGAACGTTAGGTTACGTATTAGTTAATTCTTCTTGTGATGTTTGTACGAAGCCTTCCGGACGGCCAGACCCGTACGCTTATTTGATTACCTTATCCTAGGGTCTTAGATTTACGCAAATACGTGCTGTTATGCTAACGTCCAGAACGGATGGCTAGGCCCGATCTATGACTATTGAGTAGTTGGCAGCTACTCTCTAGTGATCTTAGTCTAGTACGTAGTTATATTTTTATCGTTACGCTCTTGCTGAATAAAGTAAACTAAAATGAACCTAACACATGTTAGCGAAAAAGAAAATTAGTGCTAATTATGCAAATTAGCACCAAAAGGAACGAAAACAACGAAGAAAAGAAAAGCCTAGGGGGAGACGGATATTATAAGTGAATTAGTGACCAATCAGGTAATTTTAGGGTTTTGGGGTGGGTTTGGAAAACCCCCTAGTAGCCAGGTAGACCTCTTACAATATCCTGACGCAAGCAATAAAACAGACTGCCACAATAGGTGGTAGCTAAGTAATCTAACTGGAATTTAAAATTAAATTGGAAAATAACCGCTTTGTAATTATTTACACTGATGACAACTGTAAACAGTAAAACCCAAAATGCAAATTCTAACGGTGACTTATAACACTATCAATTCGGAAGCTGCTATCCTCGCGGAAGAGAAGCACAGACTGACTGACAATAATATCAGCTAACTACATGTTAGCTAATTGCATACATTGATGCAATTTATGCAAACTGGAAAGAAATAAGACGAAAACAAGGAAACAGAAACAAGAAAAAGGACGCAGTAGAGAGAGAGCGGGTAATATAGGAAAATGTAAAACCCTAAATTTAAGATTTTTGAGAAATTTGGACTTTGTTAATTTGTTTTGTTTCTATGTGGTAGGGGTTGGTAGGGATTTTTGTTATGACGGATATCGGTTATAAAAAGGGACGGGATTCGTCACCGAAGAGTGTGCGGTCCGAGGTGTGACTAGTAGAATGCCCGTGGGACGCTTAGTATGGCACGCGTCTTTCTTTTCGTGAGCAATACTAGTGCCCTATAATTCGCAATGCGGCGTGATCCTTGCTCGGATCTATTGCTCGAGTTCCAGATAGTTTGGCAACAGACACGTATATATAGAAGGTTTATTACAACGTGATAAAATATTAGGCACTGATATCCCCGTAGATCACTTTTGGAACTATTTTTGATAACCGTATTTAAATAGCAGCACTGTTCTTAGTACTCGTGTGAAAAGCCGCGGCACTATTCTTTAGTACCGTAATTTTTAGCTCACGCTGACTCTACATCGGTTTCTCTTGCACAGTCTGACGCCAGGTTTTGCAGTCTGACTCTTCCATTCTATTGCATAATTGGACCACCACTTTCAGTATATTTGACGATCCCTATTTAGTATATACTTTAGTTCTTAGGTTAATTTACGCTACCTATCACTTGGGCCTAAGTTCTTAACCCTAAGTTATACCAGCTATTGTTTAACAAGTATGGCTGAGCGATAGTGAAGGTTTAGATTTTCTATTACGTTATTAGTTTCTTTGTGGGTTGGTACAGTGCCCACGGCTGGCTGGCAACTGCACGAGTAACTGATTACCTTAACCCAAGCCTTCGATTTATGCTATTAATGCTAATTATGTTAAACAGGCCGACCCCGGCTGCCTGCCGAACCACGTTAATAAAACTGTACAGTAGCGGTCGACTACTATGCAGTTGAACTTTGCTCAATCCCTAAGCCCCCGGCTGGCTGGCACAACTGGCAGCTTATTAGATGTAGAGTACTAGAGATTATGGTAATCGGAACCCAACCCCTTACTCGCCCGGTCTTCTCAAGGATAGTATTACCATGATCCGTCGACCCCCGTTGGCTGCCAGACTTCACAAGTAGCACTACTAAATTATTCGAGACCAACCTGCACTCTCGCCCTGGTATTGCTCACTCGACTCCACGGGGCCGAAATTTGTAACGTATTACTAATCCTATTATAATTGATATACTACCGCTCCTACTAAGCGTACTGCCACTTCCAAAGGTTTTTCTTGGGAAAATAATATTATTAAGTAAATTAATAATCAGTACTGATATTACTTATTTGTGAAGCCTTCCTACTGCACTTATTCTTTCAGCAACTCAGCATCCGCCAAGACCTCTTAACGGCAAAAACTCCACTTTGCACATCACAGTAAACTCTCCATTAGTAAATCGAAACGCTATTAACGTTGGTAAAATAACCAATGCCAATATTAAGCGTGATGTTTTAAACCAAAATTTAACTTTAAGTCAATTCCAGAGTAAAACAATTAGATTTCGTGTAGCTAGGTCATCAACGCATCAACCATTAAACTAAAACTATTAGAATCGTAACCATCCGTCGATTAGATAAACCACCGATATTCAGCTGATTTACTCAGACTGATAAATAAGAAACAAGAACATTAGATACATATTAGCTAGTAAAACTAACTAAACAAAATTATACAAATTAGGGCTTAAAAAAGAATTTTGTAAGTTTGAAATTAGGGACCCATATAAAAAGATATTGTGAAAAAGAAATTTTAAAACTAAAAAAAATGAAATTTAAACCCCGGGACCCCTGGCCCGACAGGCTTAAGGATTGCCCAACAACTGCGGATCCCAAAAAACAATTACTAAGACGTAACATATGTAACGAATTAGCCAGGTAATCAAATAGACAGTTCTCAAATCATAATGAAATTGGAATCGCAAATTTGTAACAAATAATCTCAGTTAATGTTGCACCAATAATTTTATTTCTGGTTTGCGTAAATGTGTATAGCTTTTTGTTCCCATGGACGAAAACTGATTTGTCACTTGAGATATCATGTCCACTATGTATTTTGGTATTAGGCGACATTATTATTTATCGCAGCAGCAACCTAAATCTACCGTCCGGAATTCAAAGCTCAGATTCCACAAAAATACGCTATGAAACTGGAGTTAACTTGTAGTCACGCTCATATATACTTATGCATTGACGTCAGATATAAACCCTACGTACATTGTGACGGCATCGGATACGTCTACCGGAAATGGTACCACCGAAACCGAATCAATCCTTGCGCAGACTGGTTGAAGCACACAGGTTAACACAAAGGTTTTAGTCTTGGCACCTGAATAACAACATTTTCCTTCGTATATGCTCATAATGGTAGGAACGACCGCCCTGAGAATACGATACCCCCTCCCTCTGCGCGGAGCGCCAACCCTTACCCGGACAGATTTTGAACCCCAACGTTCCCCCCACCGCCACCACCACCAAAGATCTAGCACATTTAGCATGACTCATCGGTAATAACAGTGAGCGTTTATATTTTTGCCATATCTTACTTTGGACAGCTAGATTAGTTAGATATTTAAGCAACGAAAAGATATGTCGATATATAATTAAGTTCGACTATACCAAAACATGCATAGATTTCAGATGCTCGATTTCGATTTTATGTTGCTCTGCGTGCGCTGTAATTCATTTCAGGGCACTCAAAGATAAACATCAAGCATAGATTTATATACTTTGCAAAAGATTATTTTTGTAAACAAATTAATCGGGCATATATATATTTTTATTTCTGTGCGAAAATTACATATATCTGTAGTTATTAGGAAAGTGAACTGTCGAAAACTGAGCAAACAAAACGCCATTGAAAGAGGTCGATTTGGAAACCAATAAAGCGTTGGTTATGCCAAAACCTTGATAGCTTTTTCCAGTTCATAATACTGAGATGTATATTCATAATCTTTCATCTAATTTAATAATTTCCAACACTGATAAGTGATAAATAATGTATGCGATAAACGTAACACAATTCCTGCGATGCTAAAAAAAGATTTTTCAGTATTTAATGATGCGCATACATGGCGGCGGTCGGTCACGCAGGGGAAGATGGGGTAGAGGCACCCCACGAGGGGGTTGCGGCCATATCAGGGGGTCACCCCCCTGGCTGGCCAAATTTTCCTTGGGGGTTGGTCGTGAGGACTTTTTTGGTCCTAGCAGCCATATTTTTCGCTTATGAGTTCAGTTTCTGCACTAGGGTCCGGCCTCAAAACTGGTCGAGGCAGGGGTTTTGGGGTCCGGACCCCCCCTCGGGGTTTCCAATTCTGAGAAGTGTAGATTGCATTCTGAGCATCCGTGATTGCTCGAGCATGCTTTGTCTGGCCGAACAGCGAATATCAAAATTAGTAATGTAATGCCAACAGTGAAATAATATATAACTAAAAATCACGTTTCAATGTCGTATGCTAGGTCTTGGCTCAGCCCAGCTTGCGACTATTTAAATATTGCAGTGCCGTTCACAATATAAATTATTGCTAATAGTTTCCGTTCATAAGAACAGTTAAACAAAGCATCTCTGTGTATGTAATAATTTGTATTGTAATTGTAAGTTATTTAAGCAATCGCTGATCTCTCAACTAGAAAATCTCCCAAGTTCAGAAACAAATGAAATGACAACTACGTAAAAATTGAGCAATTTCATGAGGTATGGGTCTATGGCATAAGAAAGCTCGCCCGTGGCTTTTGTCTGTAGAGCTATCGGGTGCGACTCCTACGGCGATGGAGTCGCACCCGATAGCTCAGTGCTATTTTAGTGCTGAGTTCGTGGTTAATCCACCGTGGACCATAGCGGACATTCAATGTCTAAGTATCTAGTTAGTGTTAGTATGTAAATAAGTATAATTCGATTAACTTTTACTTCAGGGAATGACGTCGTGAACAAAAAGCTTTCCAAAAATTTACGGTCGCACCTTTATGCAAACATTGCACGTTGTCACGTACGTCTGCCAGAAAATGAATGCGTCAGTAAATTACAAGAATTTCCTGCCATCAGTCCATCGCTTTGATAGATCGGCTGATTTGAACCCTCAAATATTACGCTTCTCCTATATTTTCCATATGTGGCTGTGCAGACATTGGATGTTTGTATGTTGGTCTACGAAGATGTATTTACTTTCACTTGTAAATTCATAGAGTGTGTGAAATTTTTCGGGTGCATCCGGGAGAGAACAGGGGACACGGTGGTACTCTCCTGCGGCCAATGACGGGGCACCTGCCCCGGGGAGCCACCGGTCGAGGAAACACCTTCGCCCAGGACCCACTGGAACCATGGCCGGGCTTCAAACCTACCCCCTTATGCGGCGTTCACGTTATAATGTCCCCGCTGTTTGGAACTTTTGACCCCCTGTAGTCGCGACCCTACCGTATAGACAGTCAGGGTGACACCCATACCGTAAATCAAATGCCAAGGGTGTACGACACACCCTTAACTACTAAATTTTTTCTAGACAGTGTCGTACACACCCTTAGCTACCAATTTGGTGCGAATTAACTATAACGGACACCGTCTGTAGCGAATGCGGTTTATTAGTCAGCTGTCCTGTTGAGTTTCTCCTAAATTCTCGATATTTGTATCTAGCCCATATGAACATTGCTCAAATAATTCCGAACAGTGTCAATAAAACTGCCAGAAGACACGGTGTGCCTGACACTGTCGGCAAGTGGTAATACGCGTAGCTAGCTACCGTTGAAAACTTTATTAAAAACATGGGGTGTCTAAGACACCCTGTTGTCAACAGTGTGTCTGACACTGTGTGGGGTACATAGGTTCCAAACGTTGGGGACATTATAACGTGAACGCCGCATTACGCCACTATCTACCTATATGCCCCCATGAAGACCATATTTAAAAAGCTTACGAATTTAAACGATTCCTTGTTCTATTTTGCCTGTTTATGTGTATGATATATATGTGTGTATGGTCTATATCTATACAAATATATATTTGTACATATATTTTCTAATTAATACTATTATAAATATTTTTATAATTAAATAACCAACTAATTAGACAGAAGATATAGCCATGAAAGAAAAGGAGGAGACAAGGAGAAGTGGACCAGAAAAACAGGAGCGGAACAGAAGAAAAACGAAAGAATCTAGAGAAGTAAAATAAGAATAAAGACGAAGAGGTTGCATGAAAGAAAAGAGAAACACGAACAGCGACAAAATGGTGGCAAGTTAATTTCGACGACAACAAAAAAAAAGCGTGAAAAAAGAGAAAAGAACGGGGAAAGAACGAAAAGGAAAGGACACAGGAGAGAGATAGGGACGATATATTCTCGCATGAATTTGGCCAAGTTGGGGACAAATTCGGATCCAGGATGAAAAACAGGTTCCAATGACACCAGATACAAGGGGGTAGACTCAGAAATGAGAGTTTACCCACGCAGGTCAGGTTTACATATACTAACATAGGGAGCTCTTATGGGTTCTGCTGGGCTAACGGCTGGGCGGAACCATGCCTTCATGGAGTCGTTAGCCTCGTCCCCAGGGGGCGATTGGAATTAGGGGTGACTAAAGGTTATAAAAGTGTTTAAAATGATGAACACAAAAATAGACTTAGTAAAGGTGGGGGCGATATTATCGGTTATCCAGGGCTAACGGGTAGTCGGACGAAGACCCACCGGCATTTTTAGGGGACAACGCACCGAGATAAATCCAACTGATTTGCCTAATTTGGAATTGAAGACAAAATTGCTATTATTTTATGCCCACTATCGGTCAGAACCTAAACTGGGTCGCTTGGACAGGCTGTAACAAGCCAGCTGAACGTAAGGCGGAGGAGAGCCGCATATCCTTCTGTTCGCCAAATCAGGCGAGTTGACCGTGGGGTCGCACGTATCCATTTAGAATTATGGTTCTACTATGAAGTTGATGCAAGATAGGAGATAGTTTATGTTAGTTTCTATAACATGTATTATTAAACAAGCACAGAACAAAGAAGCAACCCTTATAGCGGCTTAACGGCTAAAAGGACTGGCACCCGGGTTTATCGCATGACCCGGGACCGGACCAGGTTCATCGCATTCCTTGATGGGAAGGCTACATTATTACATACAGAACTCACCACCTATCGGGCTCCAGTGAGAAACAGCAGGGGTTGTACCGTCGGTGACCAAGTGATCTTAGCTGTCTATAAAGTGACAGCGAAGATTTTACTGTTATTCGTAAGCAGTCCAAAAAAACACAATTTAACTTAATGAAGTCCGTCAGTTATCCGATGGTATGGCATATCCAACGAAATGGTCTATTCTCTTGAGCCATGCATTGTCCATGAGTACTCGGAAACTTCCATTTTCATGAGCTAGTTGTTTTCAGTTTCTCACATAACCATTATTTTCAAGCCCAGACCTGCTTAACCATTACGACACAGGTTAATTACTTATGGTGAGCATGGGTGAAGCTGGTACTTTCGATTTTAGTTACTGCCACCCATCTTTCAAGCATTGGCTGTCTACTTCTTGGCGAGCGGTCGATGATCTAATATTCCGCAGGGGGGATCAATGATGGCCTCAAATTTTTTAGTGCTGAGGCTACAATGGTCGGCCCCAAGAGTGGCGAAGCGACGGCCACGACGAGCACCGTCACGGGTGCGGCGATTGATGAAGTGCGGAGACCGCCAAACCTCGAAACTGAAATCCAAAAAAAGGAACTTAGTGGATGCGCCTATTGTACTGCCTAGGCAGGGGGCCACCCAGGAGATGAAAATGAAACGGCGCAGCCTGCTGTACCTGCTTCGGCAGGGGGGTTGCGCCTCAAGCTCACCCTGAAAACAGATTGTCTCATCCTGCTGTACCTGCTTCGGCAGGGGGGGGATGAGACAGGAAGTAATTCTCACGCTGATGGCATCTGGGAGACCATTAGCAAGTCTAGAAAGATCGTTGAACAGAAGATGAAACAGTTCAAGGCAGCTATGGTGTCGAGACCCCAAGCCTCCAGTGACAAAGGGAAAACCCTGGCCCAAAAATGACATGGACAGTTTGGAGCTGCCAGAAAACAGGAGAAAAGAAAGTGGAGGGCACCACTCCGGAAGGCCCCAATAAACAGGCTAAAAGGGATGAAAACCCCACACCTCCTACGAAGGTGGGGTTATACAGCATGCGCGCTCAATGTTGTCATTTTTGCTAAGGACAATGTCCGAAAGATTATTCTTGAACAGAAAGCGGAGGACCTCTCTTGATTTGGCGGATACCATTGAGTGTGACCCACTCCCGAGGGAACTGGACTTCGAAGACTCTGGTCTTGGCAAATGCTTTTTCAAGGTCACCTGCAATAAGCAAGTAACCTTGGACTTTGTCAGGAGGACTGTGGAAAAAATGAAAGCCTCTCAGGGGCACCTCAGAGTGAAGTTTTATTTGCCTCTGAGGTGGAAACTGTTAATGGGGTGTTTAAGATAACTTGAGTGCGCTTTGTCTCTGGTTTGTTCCACAGTGAAGCGTGACTGTATGGGACATTGGCACAGTCAAAGCTGACTATCAGTTTTGTCCTGAGGCTACAGAGAGCTCTATATAATGTCCCAATAGTTAGGCGGAACCATTTGGGACGAATTTACCCGTCTCGCCTGACTGTTACAAAAAGCTATAATACGACATATCTTGTAATTTTTATATTATGTACTATATTTATTAATATATTAATCACATTCTAATTTTGACAGTTGTCCAACGCGGTAAATTCAAAGCATGAAATCTGCCCAGCGCAGGAATTTCAAATTTTGGCAGCTGTCCAAGGCGCTAAATTTAAATTTTGGCAGTTCTCCAGCGCTGCAAATTCAAATTTTAGCAAAATACAAAATTTGGCGGCTGTCCAGTGGGAGGAATTCAAATTTTGGCAGCTGTCCAAGGATGCGAATTCAAATTTTGGCTGCCGTCCAACGCGGGAATTTCAAATTTTGGCAGCTTCCAACGTTGAAAATCCTAATTTTGCCAGCTTCCCAGCGCGGACAATTCAAACTTTGGCAACCGTCCAACGCGGTAAATATAAATTTTGGCAGTTCTCCATCACGGAAAATTAAAATTTTGGAAGCAGTCCAAGGTGGTAATAATTTCTTTTTAGTAGCTATCTAGCGCGGGGGAAATTCAAATTGTAGCACAATACAAAATTTGGCGGCTGTCCAGGGGGAGATTCAAATTTTGGCAGCCGTCCAACGAGGTGAATTCAAATTTTGGCAGCTTCCAACGTAGAAAATTCTAATTTTGGCAGCTGCCCAACGCGGACAATTCAAACTTTGGCAGCCGTCCAACGCGGTAAATTTAAATTTTGGCAGTTCTCCAGCGCGGCAAATTAAAATCTTGGCAGCAATCAATGCAGTTCATTTATATTTTAGTAGCTATCCAGCGCGGGAAATTCAAATTTTAGCAGTTGTCCAGCGGAAGAAATTAAAATTTATCAGGTGTCCAGCGCGACCAATTCAAATTTTGGCGGCTGTCCAGCGCGGACAATTCAAATTTTGGCAGCCGGCCAGCGTGATAAATTTTAATTTGGACAATTCTCTGGCACGGCACATTCAGGTTTTGGCACCAGTCCAACTCAGTTAGTTTATATTTTGGAAGCTACTGTAAGCACAACTACTATGCATTTTTAGCTAAATGTTTTGCATATGTGTAGGAAGTTAAACATTTTAAAATTTAAATAAAATTTGGTAATTTCAGCAAGGTAGTTCCAGTAGTTTAGTTTAGGATATTTTGTCATAGTGAGTAGGTGACAATTTTCATAGTTAGCATGTGCATTTTTAGGGTTTGTTAGCTTGGCATGGCTTAGTGGATCTGGCGTTAAATTTTGACAGTTGTGAAAGAAATAATGGTCTTTAAAGTATCTAGCTTCACATAAGATTTTTTGGAATGGAAAGCTTGCTTTGCAGCTATTTTCAGGGTGTGAATATTAAGTTAAACAATAAATCTACCAGGTGTTTGAAAGTATTTAGACATAAAATATTTTGTTAAATTTTTACATTGATTTACTGATATATTATAAATATATTGGTTGGTGGTGATCGTAAATATATTCTTTATATATGTTTGTATTAATTGTTTGTTTTTAAGCTTTTGGGTCTTAGTGCCCTTTATTACCTGTGGCAATAAAAGTAGCAATAAAGATGACATATATTTATAATCAAAATAATTAATATAATATAAGTACATTATGAAATAAGTTATTGGGCACATTGGTGAACCCGATGTGATCTGATGTGGAGTCAGAACAGTTGCAACAGCGAGGCAAAACAAGTGTGCGGGGGGGTCGTATCAAAGTGGTGCGTCCGTTGGTAACCGGTGTGATCGACATTGCGTACAGTTGAATGATTCGTTGGAATTTACGAAGGATTCAACGTGGTGGTCGATAACGAGTTGTGCACTGTCGGCAGAGTTGGAACATTAAATGGTGAATGCGTTTTATTTTTTTTTTGTTATTCGATGTTTTGTGACATGAGTGACGCTATTAGCTAATTGTTTATGAGGTCACACTGTATGTAGCAAGTATGCAGCCATCTGATACATAGTGTAAGGTTGATGAATGACGTGAGATTGTTAGCATGATGATATTTTTATGATTTATTTTTATTGGGCTGTGTACGCGCACAGTACATTGCATCATAGTGCTGTGGTTTGCTGCGGTTATACCGACTGCAATGCAATGTCCCCCACTTGGTTTAAAAGCGCATTATTTTATGTATCGTGGGCACAGACTCTCCCAACCTTTGTTTCAAGTTATTATAAGGGGGGTACGTTCCTTATTTACAAATTCCCGTCTATGACGCGTATATGTAGCCGCCGTTTATCAGCTCGTCACGTAGGTGAGATTCGCTGGTTACTCATTATGTCGGGCAATGTAGAATTAAACCCGGGACCGGGGCTGGAGCAATATAGCAAGTCTGAACTTGAGAAAGCTTTACTGCTATGCAATGAAGATAAGGGTGATTATAAAATTCCAGCCGGTTCGACTAAAAATGACCTGATAGTTCTTTTGAAGGCTGAAAAACCGCAATTCGTTCGAATGGCATTGGCGAGTGTTACAGGGTTAGCTAGTTCGGCAGGGACGGGTGCACAACTTGTATCTACACCTTCGGGTAGTACAGCGGTGCCCGTCACTACGCCACATACTGAGATGCCAGTGAAGTTAGCTCCGTTTTTTGAGGCAGACACAAGACAGTGGTTTGATCAAGTCGAACAACTATTGGATGGTGTGTCAGAAGCAGTCAAGAAGAAAAGCTTGTTAAGGGCTATACCAACGAATGTTTTTGTTGACAGTGGGATAGATGTTTCAGCGTCATTCACTGACATTAAGCAGCGTATCATTGCACATTTTGATGATACTCAAGATCAAAAACTACGCAGGCTTCTGGATCAACAAACATTGGGTGATTCTAAACCATCGGTAGCACTTCCCAAATTGCAACAATTGGCGCCTGGCAATATTGAGCTGGTTAAGTTGCGATTTTTTGAAATGCTTCCCGCGCAAGTTAAAGTGGTGCTAGCATCGTTTGAAAACGCAACAATGGAGCGTTTGGCAGAAGCTGCGGATAAAATGATCGAACAGACGCAAAGTAGTTCTGGTGTTAAAGCAGTAAGTCAGTTGGCTTCACAACGTGAGATTGCAGAGTTACGGGAGCAGATAGCACAGCTCACTCTTGCTGTACAAGCAGTGACAGCTACGCAGGTAGGTTCACGTAGTCCACGGTCGCGAAATAGGTTTTTTGGTGGGTCTCAATTTTCTCGTAAGCGCAGTAGTACCCGAGCGGGATATAAACAAGACGGACCATGGTGCTACTATCATTTTCATTACGGTTCAAGTGCAAGTGCTTGCAAACCACCTTATAGTTTTAAAAATAACACACCCCCATGGCACCATAACAGGTTTCGTCCTGGTAGTTTTTCTAGAAATCCGTCCCCACAACAATTTCGAGTGTGTCATGGTTCACCGCAACAGGGAAACCGATCAACTCCGGCTTTCGCGCGGCAAGGGCCGGAGTGAAGGAGAAGTCAGTCAACACTATTTCTGTGGCCGCGACTAAAGTTGGTTATTTTTTAGCAGACAGTGGCAGTGACGTAAGCATTTTACCGCTAAAGTATTTGAATAATAATGTTCTATGCAAAGAAAATACTCCTAAGCTGAGTGCAGCTAATGGGTGAAATATTAAAGTTTATGGGTGGCGTGATTTATCATTTAAATTATTGCATCATAAACCTCAATTTTCAGTGGAACTTTGTTGTCGCATTCCGTGTTGGTTTGTCAAAGGTGATGCTAATCTGGAAAACCCAGCAATAAAACGATGGTAGCAAACCTGCCATACCTAAATCGACGAAGAGCACGGACATTCGTTGGTACTTTGATATTTTCGATCGCAGCGGCTTCGTCTGGTGACGGTAAATCCGCTTTCACTAATATGCATACCGAGAAATTTAACCGATCTTTGAAAAAATCTACATTTCTTTGGTTTTAAACGCAAAGGTAAACTTATCGCAATTTCCAGCAAAAACTGCCCCTTCAAGAATGCGCTAAATGCTCTGCATCAGTTCTACTAGCTATCAAAATGTCGACTAGGTATGCTCTTGCAAACGGCAGATCGCGTAAAGCTGTATCAATCAAACGCTGAAAACTCTGGGCTGCATTTCTAAGGCCAAACGGCATATCCGCTCTATAGATAAACAGACCAAAAAAGGTAGTAGTGATTGCTGTTTTCAGCCGATCACCTTCCTCAACCGGAATTTGATGATACGCGGATAAAAGATCTGGTTTGGAAAAAACAATCTCGTACAACCGTGCAATCTCATCTAGTTATATCGAGTATATTAGGTATTGAATATCGATCCGGATCGCTCTCCCGCTGATTCAACCGCCGATAGGTCCCCGCAGGTACGCCACGGATCCGCCGAATGATATTTTGATGCCATATGCAAAGTAGATGCCCATGGGGATTCCCCACAATACAATTATAGCCAATGATGATGTATAAGTCGCGTCAAATTTTCCCTTCTTATGTTATTTTCGCGTTGTTCCTCCGCATGTTACTATACCTTTATTTACTATTACAAATTACATTTCATCATTGTATAACAGTTTATATGTACATTTATATATAGGCACGTACCTCCGAGGGTTTTATTTGGGAATTGGTCACCCACAGGAAAGGGTCCGGCTGCCGGGGTGCCTGACCCAGGAGATCCCTTCAGACTCATAAAAATATTTTAAGGTTGGATTGGTTAGCGATTCTCTTGGGTTTGAGAATTCGGATTTCTTATTATTTGGGTTTTGGTGTTAGGTCGTCTTGACTTGACTTGATTTGTATTACTAGTACTTTCTACTCGGTTGGTATTAAATGGTCGTGTCCTATGAAAATCTGTTGTTATTTCTCGCTTATTGCATTCGCACGCTTTCGCCGTTTCGTGTTGACTTGTACCCTATTGGAATGTGCTTCGCTTATTCATTCGGGTTTCACCAGTGCTCAGCCACTGTACCCAGTGTTACCTTACTCGCTCGCAGTATGGCCCTTGGATGGCGCTTATCAAATTGGGCTATTCTTAATGTTGCAGGTGCTTTATCTCTGCGTCCCTAACTAAACGGCTCACCCATTCGCGAAGATTTCGGCGGCAGCAGTTGGAAACCATCGGGTCAAGGAACTGTGGTCGTTCCTGCCATTCCGTATATGGCTCGTCCTGTTCCCATACGTCTGCGGCGTGGAAGGCGACTGGCCAGGAAGGCATATAAACATTATGAAAGGTGTCATGTTGCTGCCGATGGTTGGCCATTAATTGTTTAAATTTCGCCGTACAAGATAAAGCTTCCTGATTTGTGGCGGCCCAACGTGGTACCGGCGGTGCAATGACGATAGTGGTAGTGGTCGTAACTCGGCGGGAGAGTACGCCAATGTGCCGCTTGAATTTGCGAAAGGCGGCATTGGGTAGGGACGCGTGGAGCTGCTCCATTGGACCTTGGGATAGACATACTGGAAGCCCCCGAGTATGACGATACAGCTGGTTTGGAGCGTTAGAATGGCATTTGCCAGCTGTAACAGACGCACCATCGTGGATTCCGGCCATTCATTAACAATCTATTTATTGTCCGTTGCCATTTCGAGGATGGGTAGAGCTAGGGCATCTCCTACCACGATTGTTGTCGGCCACCGTGCGTGACCAGTGGTGTGGTACTCGCGCACCTCTTCGACCAGGCGCCCCATAACGTTGTGACAGCGCGCCGGGACCTCATGTTGTTGCAGCTGTTGATTGGTGCGCCCGACGCCCCAAAAATTGTCCGTCGAGGCTTATAGCAAATGTTGATTCTCGGTGAGGCGCAGAATCCACGTATATTCCGGTATGGCGAATATGCTGAGTAAGATTGACCGTACAATATGTTCGAGTAGCGGCTTGAGGCGGGCCTGAGTAATACTGTCAATGAGTTCGTTCTTTAGTTCTCGAGCCCTGGTTTTGACTTGTAGTGGGGTGCCGGTCATGGGCAGGATTTCTCGGACGGCGTCGGTTAGTTTCAGTAGCGACAGCAACTATACTTGGTAGTGTTTTTTCGACGGTGGATAGGGTGTTGCCGTCGTTGATAAACGACGCTGGCGCTTCGTGCATGTTCGACAACTCCGGCCGTTCTGTACCATGGGAGAAGAATGTGGCATAGGGTTTCGCCAAATCTACATGGTAGATTGGGATCGCTGGTAGTCGGAACCAAACCGCTCCGGCGGGGACAATGGTCCGACCACTGGTACTCGCCCGCCAGATTGCCTCTGAGTGTGCTCGACTTTGTTGCTGCATCGTTGTGAAGTGGTGGCCATCTACAAGAATAATGTCAAATAAATACTCGCGTTACCTTTTGCTTGGGGTGATTGTATTTTGCTAATCGCTCGCGGTTTGCGTCTTTTCTGCTCTGCCTTATTAATATTGTCCCACTTCTTACTTCTGCTTGCCTAGCGTGGGTACTCGCTTCCCATGGTTATTACGGTACCTGTGTCTTTCTAATTACTGAGGCTTAGTTCAGTTGAACAGATGATTCTCGCGCATCCGCCAAAATATGTTGGTGCCCCGGATTCGTTCTTCGGTCCATTCGACCAACTGCGGCCAAAATAGTGGAGATATCACCGGTTTGGCCCACCGTTGCCGCTCCTCGCTCGGTTGAACGGTCCCACCGTGTCCCAGGCTTCGACCCACATGAGCGTCGCCGACCAACTAGGCATGATGACGCTGCGGAGGGCCTGGTGCTCTTGCACCATCTTCATCCTCCGGGCGATGAATTCCTTGAACCACACCGGGCTGGCGAGATTAAAATCGTCCCAATGGGGAGTCGGCTGAGTTATAATAACGGCCGAGTCTTCTCGAAGCCGCTGCTCGAGGACCATTAGGTGGCGCTTTGTTCGTTTGCGGTAAGCGCCGAGCGAGAAGACCTTGTTTATCGAATGCCAAACGTCCCTATAGCCGCCCATGTTCATGACGCAGTCGGTCTGCGGCGTCAAAAAGGCATTCGCCCAATGGATCAATGAGATCATGTCGAGTCCCGGCCGCACAAATATTGGCCAGTTGTGCTCATCGGCCACATCTAGCAACGGTAGGGCCTGCTCGTCGCCGACAATGATGACACGCGGCCACCGGACCAGCCTGTCGCGATGAAAGCACGGATCTCACATAACAAGTGGCCCAACACATTGTAGTAAGCTGGTTGGTTGGCACCACATTCGCTCCGGTGAACGCCTGTTCCCCAGAA
Organism: Trileptium ribeirensis; assembly: GCA_030248225.1. Taxonomy (NCBI): domain Eukaryota; kingdom Metazoa; phylum Nematoda; class Enoplea; order Enoplida; family Thoracostomopsidae; genus Trileptium; species Trileptium ribeirensis. The sequence goes on from JASANE010000925.1 coordinate 21,932, forward strand.
GTTATCGAGTGAATCGCACAGGAGCGGCCGGCTGCCGGAATCCTGTAACTCCTCCCAATACTCCAATTCCTGGAATTTAGCTAGCAGGATCGGGCGCATTACGTGCGATTGGTACGATCTGAGCCAGCGTCGGGTGTCCGCGGGCAGAGTGCGCAGGATGGCGATGCTGCGGAGTTGGACCTCCGTTGGTGAGATGTGTTGGTCCAACATCTCGCTGACGGTGGTGACGAAGCCTAAAAGCTCCAAAATCGTCAGGTGGTAATGTTCGGTGACGCTTGTGAGTTGGCGGCCGTTGTGTGCGAAGCCACCGTGCATGAAGTGTTCATTGGCCAGCCAGGTCCAATTTGACCGCACGTGTGCAACCGCGTCCCAAAAGCGTGAGCTGCTCATTTGGCTTTGGGGAACGGCCGGATATTGATGTCCGTCACACGTTGCAGGTAGGTGCGGCACTCCCTGCGGAATCCTGGGCACCTGGAGATCGTTGAGGCTGTAGCTACGACGCATCTAGAATGAAGGAAGCACTAGTAAGTTTAGACAATATGGATGAAAATTAGGTACGCCTTAACTCTGATCTCTTTTTTTGGCTTTGCAGGGGTTTTAGGTTCTATCTCGGGGTACGTGCTACTATGGCGGACAATTTAGTCTACCTGCGGGTCCGATTCATCGGACTCAGATTTCTCGTGGGGTGGTGGTCAAGGTACGCGTTGTCGCCATGCGGCGGGGTGTAATTCTTGGCTAGAGGGGTAACGCGGGAATGTAGTTGGTGGTAGGGTCCCGCCTGGAGAACGCTCCCCCATTAAAAGTTGTCTTGGGGTCAACATTGGTGCACTGGTCATTGAGGTGGTGACGCTGGTAGATTAGGTGCGTGTAGCAGAAGCTAGCCTGGTTGAGGTTACTGCAGTATCGCAAATGGTTGTCCCTGGTTCCTGGAAAGTCACACGTCTGGGCCTGCGTAGGGCGTCTCCTACTTCCTCGTTTGATGCTGCGACATATAGCCTAAAGACCCGGTCTCTGGCCTGTCGGTGTAGGAGGTGTCTGGTGGGAGCTACTGCCCGAGAGGTGCTCGGTCGTATTATTCCTGAGGAGGTGGTGGTGGCGGCAGTGGTGCCTATCAACTCGGTTATGGTCACCATGGACGTTCCAGGCTGTTCAGTAGTAATGAACTGGATAGTGGAACCCTCTTGCGCCGATATGACTTGTTTCCGTTGAGTGGTCCGTCCGACAAGAGCTTTTCCTCGTTCGCCTGGCGGTGCTCTTGTGCGAGGAGGAGTATTTAGGATCACTGGACGACCAGTTTCCCTCCGGGGTGCTGGTGTTTCACTGCTTGATTCTGCAAGTGTGAATTCGCTTTGTGAGCCAGAGGTTCCCGGTTGCGTGTTAGGCGTTCTGGAACCACTGCTTGATGTTTCCTGTCCTGCATGAGTGAGCCGATCTGCCGAAAATGGTTCCTGCGAGGTTTGGCTGGTTCGCTCGTCGTCCACTTCAGCTGCTCTCACGTCCACGGTCGTGCCCTCTCCCGAGGTCTCCGACAAGTAACTGGACACTGGCGACTCTGGGGTGGGTGCCTGATGGCCTGTTTACGAAAAACCCAATGGTGGGGAGACATAGGTCTGTCGACGGCTGCTGGTGGAGCGCTATAAGGACGCATGGTGGTATACTCTCCTATGGTTTGAGTTGACATTTCCATTGGTACTCGCAGTCGTGACACCATGATATGTTCAGCCGGTCGCGATTGAAACAATGGGTGGTCCTGCGCAGCGAGCATTAATTATGTAGCGTAGATTCCCTGAGGTGTATGGTCCAGGTACGACGATTCCTCCGGAATCCGGAAGCTCCTCGTGGGGTGGTAAATAGCGTGATATCTGCTGAGTAGAAATGTTGCCTCTCGAGTATTCCAACACCTACAGTCGGTACGCCGAACGGAATTTCCTCACTGGTAGCCACTATTCTTTCATCGTGGTTACTGGTACGGTATGTTGTCCATATTCTACGTGTGTGTCTCGGCTAGGTTCTGGTATGTATGAGAAGGCCTCTTGACTACTAACCTGTTCCTGCGCTATAGGTGGCCAGGATGGTTCTATTTCTCTATCTGGATCAGTCAGTGGAATCCTATTCCTGACCGTCCTTGGATTCTGGGGTTCGTAGTCGTCCGTCCGATACTCAATGTGTTCCATTGCCGCCTGCTCGGCTTCGATCTCGGCGTATGTCCGGCGGTATAGATTAGGGTCATTAGGGTCACCCATTTCTACACTGTCAGTGTCAGAACTATCGCTGATTGTTGTTCTTACTGTACCTACTGCTACCTCGTCTACAGGTTCTATTTCAGCAACAAAGTCCCTATCAGCGATAATTCGTTGGGTTGGTTCATTCAAACCCCTTTCTAGCACGGAGGCGTATACTTGACTTAGCCAGTCTCCTACGTTAGGTAGTGGGTCTAATGCCCTAAAGCACGGCTTAGTTCTATTAATGTGTACCACATGCGCCATACCTTCCGGATTAGAATGCATTCTTACGCGCATGCACGGCGGGGTGATTTCTAATATTTCGTATGGTGCGCAACAACGAGGCGTGAGTTTTCTAGATGTTCCTGGTATCGTGCTAATGAACTGAAACCCCGACTAAGTCTCCTGTTTGATAGCGTGGCTCGCGAGCTCGTCTATCGTACCTTAGCCGATATAATTCTAGGGCGGCTTTCATTGATTGGTACACACGCTCCCTAACAGAAGCCATCCAGCGCTGCGCGTTGGCCCTATAGGAGTGAGCTCCCGTGTATCCAGTGGCTGCACTATGTGTGTCGTATTCTCCGGGCAACCTAGGATAAAATCCATGCTTCAACAAAAATGGTGGATATTTAGTGACTGCGTACCGACGAATTAGAAGCCATTATACAAAATGGCAAGGATACACCCCATGAGTGGTGATCGTCTTGTGGTACACATACTAATTTGGTAACAAATATAGTAATGTCCTATTGAATTTTCGATCTCATTTGCTTGCGGATGGTATGCTAGGCTCATGTGCCGAAATATCTGCATTTCCTGGCACAGCTCTTCGAACATGTGCGCGGTGAAGGCACCTCCTCTATCAGAATACAGCTCCCCGGGAGCACCATACCTATTGACTACCTCATACAGGAATATATGAGCGGCTGTGTGAGCATCCTGATGCCTTATTGGCACTGCTATTACGAATTTCGCAAATTGATCTATAAATGCAATAACATAACGGTTGCCTGCTTGCGACCTGATTTGAATATCAAGTATATCCGCAAATACACGATATATTGGTTGATTGGCCAACGGAACCCTGCCCAATCCGGTGGTTATCCGAGAAATCGGGTCCTTCGCAGTTTGGCATAGGGTGCATCGTCTGATCCATTGTTGTGCGTGTTCGGACATTGTTTTAGATTTGCTAATTGTTTTAATTTTGCTAATAGCCGATCGCGGCCAGGATGCCCCCCGTACAAGGTGTTGTGTTCGTGTTTGGGCAATTGCTGTACTAATGTGATTGGGACGCACAACTTGGAATTTATGTCCCCTGGTTGTAGTGGGTGCATGTATAATATTTTGGTGTCCGCGGCTAGCTCGAAATAATGTGCTCGCATTTCTATTCTCAGCGCGCCTAATTCGGCCTTGGGCCGTGTTTTGTTATATAGGTACCACCAAATTGGCCCTAATTCTGGATCGTCTCACTGGATGTATGGTAAGAGCCGCACTAAATTAAAATCTGGGAGACCCGAAAAGAATGGTAGATATATGTTTTCATGGGTATCTTGAGCGTCCTCGATCCTGACAATTGGTAATATCTCGGTTTCATAGTGCATCGTTAATTTCATGAGTCTATCAAACTCCTGTTCGGTCGGTAGTGTAGTTGCTCTTAGGCCCACGGTTTCTGACTCGGTGCGAAACGGTCTTTTAGTTCCTCGAGCCTGAGTTCTGCCTCCAGGGCCCGAGATAGTGGGGAGTACGGACCGACATTACTGGAGTTCCTCCCGGATCCATCCTAATTGGAATAGCGCTTAGCATGGCTGCTTGCTGTGTCAGCGTTGCTGGGGGTACTGTAGTTGCTTGCGTGTCGGCTACTAGTTGCAACGGGTTTATTTAGGGGTTGGGCTGACCTGGGGGAGCTATTGGGCTCCCTGTTATAGGGGTCGGCGCGCCCATTGCAAGCGGTGCTACAGTACGTACGGGATACGGCAGGTGCGATTGATCCCATGCTGCACAGATTGTTGGCTGGCGAGGTCCGGTGGGTCGTCTTCGACCCATCATAAGGACTTCGTAAGTGTCACCTACTTCCTCAACTACAGATGGATCGTATCTAGGATCGCGTGATAAGGCATCTGCATTACCGTTTTCCTTACCCGGTCTATATTGTATATCGAAACCTCCGAACTCAAGTAGTAGTTCGCTTCGCCATTGGGATAAGCGTGAATTTCGGGTGGTTTATCAAACACGGCTTTAAGTGGTTTGTGGTCGGTTTCAACGTGAAATTTGTGCCCTACGAGGTAATGCTTGAAATGCAGTGCAGCCCACCTAATTGCGAGTGCCTCAGTTTCGATTACGGGGTATCTGCGTTGATAATCGAGGAGGGCCTTGTTGGCGTATGCAATGGGTTTGATTCCTTGTTTGGTTTTCTGGGATAACACTGCACCCATTGCATATTCTTTAGCGTCCGTTTGCAGGATGAACGGCTGCGTGAAATCAGTGTGAATTGGGACCGGTTTATCTGATAATGCTTGTTTTAATTTTCTGAATGCTTCTTCACACCTAGGGGTCCATTTGAATTCTGTATCCTTGCGTTTTAATTTATTCAATGGTTCACATATGTCCGAGTAATTTCGGATAAATTTATGGTGATACCCTACAAGTCCTAAAGACTTTGGAGCTGCTTCAACGTCTCCGGACGTTTAAATTCTTCTATGGCTATTGCGTTTTCTGGGTCTGGTTTGACACCTTCGGTACTAATTATATATCCTAAGTATTTGAGGCTGCCCCGTCCGAAGTGACATTTCGATGGTTTGAGTTTTAAATTTGCCTTACGGAAGCGATCGAAAACACGGATCAAATCCACCAAATGGGCCTCGAATGATGGTGAGAAAACTAGTATGTCATCGATGTATATTAAAATATGTTCCCACTCAAGTCCTTTCAAAATCATTGACATGCAGCGTTGAAAGGCTCTGGGGGATGAGTTTAGACCGCACGGTAGGACGTTATACTCATACTGTCCGTGTACCGTCACAAAAGATGTTTTATCTTTAGTTTCGGGATCTAATTCTGATTACCAAAATCCCTTGTTTAGGTCTAAACTTGACATTAATTTCGTATTCCTAAGACACCCTAGTATGTCATCTATGCATAGCAGTGGGTACGCATCTTGTTCTGCTACCGTGTTGACCTTCCGAAAGTCGACACAGAGTTTGAGAGAGCCATCGCTCTTTGTTACGTACACTATTGGAGACCCCATGGTGAACTCGATGGGGCTAAAAGGCCTGCGTCTAACATGCTGTTTAGTTCCTCCCTAAGCGGTTCACGTAAGGAATGCGCCAGCCTATATGGTCCTTGCTAGATTGGTTTTGCATCCCCAGTTTCTATGCGGTGTCGGTGTTCAGTGTATCGTCCTAGATCAAAATCATGCGTGCTAAATACGTCTGCATTTTCAGCGATTGCAGTTTTCAATTGTTTTAACTGAAAGGGCGACAGTAACGTTTTATCGAAGTCTATTTTGCTCAATACTGTTTGAGCCCGTTCGTGATCGATGGAGCGCTTGCCCGCTTCGATATGTTGGATAATCCTTTCAGGGTGGGCGGTTATATTATTTAGCTGTTCTTATGTTCCTCATATCGTATCAAATTTCGATTGGTGTCCTTAAGTAATTGTATTGTTGGATTAATTATGGTCTCGATATGCCCAATAGTTTGCCCTGAGTATATGGTGACTGGCGTGTTACTAAAATTGATTACCGCGATTGGTATAGTACGTTGACTCCTAAGCACTAATGCGTGTGCCATCGCGATATCAGTCATTTCAGGAGCGGGAACAGAATAAGGCGGGTCCTACACCTGTATCAGCAATTTCAGCGATAGCGTTTATAAATGTTTCCGTATTCGGTTCAATGGTGGTGAGCTTTCTACACATCACTGCTATTAAGGGTGGATCATAGCGCTCTAAACCCACGAAGGGTATCTTAGCTTTTTCCTCGTCTGCTGCAATTTCTAAACAGCGCTCGCGAAAGTTGATGATGCACTTTGGCAGTTGTGACATGAAATTTGTTCCTAGAATGCAGTGATATGGGGCGGTTTGGGTGACGAAGAATTCAGTCTGTACCTTAATGGGTCCATTTGATAAGGGTACACTTATGCTACCGTCCAATGCTAATTCCTGTTTCGTGGCCGATACTATCTGCGTTGAGTCGTCTGGAGGGGGTTGAATGCCTAGCTTACTTACCAGATACTGTAATACGATAGAGACGTCCGCGCCTGTATCGATCAACGTGAGGATTGGTGTCCGGTAGATGAAGGCGTTGATGAGTAACGGTGCGTCCATGTGGTGCATCGCATTGACTTGCCTGTGGTAGGCTACTGTACGATGTGCACGCTCGGACACTGCAAATAGATCAGTGGGCTCTACCAGAACGACGCCTTCGTCTTCATTGGTGGAGTTTAGTCGGGCCGACCGACGAACGCTCAGTGCTCGCAATTCCAGGTGTTCCGTGGAAACGGCTGGGGCTGAGACCGTTGGTCGTGCCGCGTCTGGGGTGCCGTACTCATTTCCAGTTTTGATACTCAATTCAAGTCGCCTTGCCTCCGTCCGGCTACATGGTCGTTGCTGCCACCAGCGCTGTAAGCGTCCTTTTATGCATTTAGGGCAGAAACCAGCTTTCTTCCTGAATTAAATTATTGCCCCTATGCCAAAAACTACCAGCACATTGAGCATCCATAGGTAAGGATCTACTCCTGTTGTAGTAATATATGGAAAGTCGATTACTTTCTTCAACTGCTCATCCGCTATTTGCTGGACTTGCAGGTTCGTAGCCTTGGTGTGTTCTAATGTGCTCCAGGTGATCGGCCTACGAGGGATATCTGGGAAGTCGTGTACGGTGATGTTGGGTCCGATGTGAACGGTGACCTCCTGAGCATCTAGGGTGCTGGCAAGTATTAGTGGTCCGACCACTAGTTGGGTGTAATTGCTGTGCGACAGCCATAGCACTCCATTTTCGGGTATCCTGATGGTTTCTCCGCGAGTGACATGGCTGAGGTGTTTTTTCTTGGAAACAACGGCTTTGGGCTCGGCGGTTCGAATTAATACTCCTTGAGCGGTGGTGTGGACGTCGGTATGGTTGACCATTGGCCCGACAAATGCGCTATTCTTGCATATGTAGCGTGTGTCATCTGGAGCGTCTTCGCCCATGATGATCCAATCCAGGCAGCGTGAGGTATGATCGGTAGCCAATGCGTGGACTTCGCAAAAAGCAATGCCGGGTCGCGTGTTGCATGCGTGTAACTTCAACACCTCATACCGCGCCCGTTCAGCACGCGTAGCGTATCCTGGCAGAGATAGTATCATGTGCGCACGACGCTCCGGTACGTTCCAACCAACGTTGTATATCCGAAAATAAGGCCGGACATCATCCGACGTAACTAATGGTACCCTTAAAATGAATGCAAACTTAAACGTGCCCAGGTCGATGTGTACCGGGTAAATCTGTCCAAACTGGTAGGCTAGCGCCGGCTCACGTACTAATATAGTTTGCCGTATTCTCGGGTCCTTCTCGAATAGACGCTTTAGTGTCATGGCGTCCACCACTTTTGGTGATAGCTGCCCGCTCACCATGGCTTCCATGACGGCGTCAACCGAAGAATGCAGGCTGGTGCGAAACATGTGGTTCACCAATTCGTGGTGGACCTCCGTAACATAACGCTCTTCCTGGCACCTTACTTGTTCTATAATACTAACCACCTCCTGCATCTCATGATGTAGAAATGAGTAGAGTTCCTCGTTAGCGCGTGTTAATTTCATGATCGCTCGCGAGTTACCATAGGCTACGTTGTAAGTATTCCGCATTTCCTTAGAGAGTGCGACCACTTGTTTATTTAGATCCTTTAGATGCACTGCGTTAGTAAAAGCTACTCCAACCCGTAGAAATCCGGTAACTACGCCAGTAGCTCCAGCTAATGCAGCTAGAAATCGTTTCTTCCGGGCCTTAGGCTCTTCGCAAAAATGAACGTTTGATTCACAATACGCGCATTAAAGCCATATAGTAGCTCGTGTCTAACACGCCTTGATATGTGCCCCTTAGTTCTCGTTCCAACTCCCGAACTTTACGTTTTAAATCCGGCATGGTAGTACAATTAGGGTTGGCACAGCAGTCTCCCAGACATGGTTTACCTCTGGAGGTGTAAACACACTATGCCATACTGGTATCTTGCCTGCTCGGTTGTAGCCCGTCCAGGGACAATCGCAAAACGAACGGTAGAAAGGTGGATCGCGAGGCGGTTATTACCAGACCCTGCGGTTTCATCAATGTACCCACTTGTTGGTTGAACATGGCTCCTAAGCGTGCTACCTGGTCCGAAAATGGCGTGGCGATAGCCCGAGTTTGCCCTAGTTGTTGGAGGATAAGCAGGAAAAGCATTATTCCCACGAACCTAGTTCCTCGGCCCCACAATCCTACAGCTGCTGCATATTGTCGGCTTAGCATGTCTGAGAGGAGCCGTACCGACCTGGTCAGCATTACTCGGCCGCTCTGATTTGTGCCAATGTATTGTTCGTTTTCGAGATCGTCACTGTCCGAGGGGGGGTCGAGTCAGAAACTACGTCGTCGGAGTCGAGTGACGTGATAGCAGGCATCTCAACTCAAACTCGTCCTCACTCATGTCACTGCGCGATGTAGTCAACTCACTCTCCAGCTCCGCTTCGTCAATGAACGTTATGTCAGCGTCCAGGTCGACGGTCGTGCTTGCGTCCATGTTGTCGATCGGATCAGTTTGCCAAATATTTTGCGCGGGCCGGCGTAGCCACAATAGTCTCAGATATAACTGTTCCTCTCGCTTAGCTTACTACCTACTTCCTTAAAAGAGCATTTGCCATTGCTGCATATACGATGTGGTCGATTGACAGCACCGGTGCAATGGGACCGGATTCGCAATATTCAGTAACGAGGTAGTCTAGCAAGTACGGTGCACTGGTCACAGTTTTTAACTATTCCAAGTTAGCTTCCCTATATGCGGTTAAGTCAGAGGCTGTATGCAGCCCGCGTCTACGGCTTGGTTGGACTGTGCTAGTTCCGTTGCGTCGAATTGTTCTGTAGCCTGCTGACAAATTCCCGATAGTCCCACTCGCCATGATAGGTAATAAAAGTGCAACCGTCTGTAGGCATAAAATTTGTGTTGTGTCGTTCCTCACACGCTTCGCATGTTCGAAGGACAGGGATCTGAGAACGGTACAATTCAGTGATGGCTTCGGTTATGCTCATTGAGTTTAGTACCCGGGCAACTAGTTCCAGTAAACCTTCAAGGCGTCTTACCATGCTGCTGCTAACGTGTATCCCGGCCACAGTGTGCAAGAACGGAGATGCGAACCCTAACAGCCCAGACACAACGGCAGCGTCCCGCCGTCGGTCTAGTTGGGCCGTCCCAGCCGCCCGAGCTATGAGCAACTGGTGGGCATGACAAATCCGCTCCGACACAGCTATGACGCTCCGATAAAATAAAGCCCTTGCAAGTACCTTTCCTCTTCCAGGGCGTAGCCGAGGGGGTATGAATGAATAGCGGGGTACTTTCCCAGGTCCCAGGGTTATGATTGTAGGGGCGAACTCGGACTCAGAAATCAGCAATATTAAACGTTCCTCTCTGGGTAATTCCTGCAAAATCAGGGGCCCTACATTTTCTTCGGTAGGACCCTTCGAAAATATCGTTCTAGCGCGACGTCAAGACTGTGTTGTTTGTTAGTTTGTGTGTTTAGTTGATGCGTTGCCTGTTCAGGTGTTGCTATGTGCTTGCTTGTAAGTTCTGTGGTGGGGTTCGCGTCAATGGGCTCCCAGATCGGTCTAGTTCGCAGTGTTCTAGGTGTAGCCAGTGTTTGTTCAATTACGTCCATCAGGTTGGCCGGCAATCCGGTCGTTCCATATCCAATTTTATTTACTACTTCACTACTTAGGTGACAGGTTACTACCTCCGGTTGTGTTGCTGGTTGTTCTACTATTCGGTTGGTTGTTCGGACGTTTGCACTTATTTCTAGCACCACGGGCGTCACAATCATAATATTCGAACTTGCACTAGCGGTTATTAGTTTCTTCGGTTCAGTATCAAGTTCTGCGTGTTCCTTTGGTTTCAATCCCTTATCCTTACCATTCAAAATCAGGCTCATTGTTGTTCGACTACTATGATTATCTACACCTAAAATAACGTCGGCGCTCGGCTCAGTTTTGTCTCCATGTGGCTTGGAACCCTTTTCGCTCACATGTGGCACAGTTTCTCTTCCCGGTTCTACACACACGCTGAAGGCGCCGGTTCCGGCCGGCTCAGATTCAAACACACACACACGTTCACCTGCCGGTTCTATTGACTATGCCACGACAGACGCAAACCGGAGTTTCCGACCCGGTCAGATCCCACGGCCCCTACACTCAGGGATCGGACTCGATACGAGTGCAGCTATACATATAAATTACAATTTTGAACGGAGCTCGGGCCATCGGGACAGCTCACTTCCCAACGCCTCCCTTCTCCTGGCCAATGTTTTCTACGGTCTTCCCCGGCCTCTAAAGATACTAGG
>JASANE010000926.1:0-12312 GCA_030248225.1 Trileptium ribeirensis
CATTTTATACTTAACTATACTATCATACTGGTTTTCAGCTTAATAATTACACTCCAAAACATTGCAATATACCCAGAATAAGTCTGCTTTAGTTACCACTGCTAATATCCTGACTAATGTATTTTTAATTGCAAATTGCATGGACCTACCCAGGATTTGGCAGAATATTAAGTCTCAGAAAATGCGAGAAATGGAGTGAGGTGTGGTTGGAAGCAGCGAAAATTTTGACATAACTTTACTATGCTATAACTCGATACAAAAGCAAAATTAATAGGAGTACCATGCTAGAGCTGCAAGTTATAAAAATTTATGTCCCTACTCCCATGATAACACATTTGTCACGCCCCTCGGAATTTTCGAACAAAACTACGCGAAATTCCCAGAAAATGCTGCATCTCCAGCTTGTTACATATATATTGCTGGGTTCCTCTCGGTCTGGATAATTATGCGTTATACTCATTTTTTATTGTTTGTTGTCTTTTTTGTCTCTCCGAATTTTGAGGTGTTTCGCCTCCTACCAGACATATCAGGGTTGCAATATCTCGGCAAACATAACACAAATAATAATCTATGCGGAGCGAGTTTAAACGAGGATAATTACCTAATGATGGAAAAATCTCAAAAGTTCTATCTGAAAAAATTTTCTCTGACACCAATTTTACATAAATTTTCAAAAATTAGGATGAACAGAAGTCGCTGTTTAGTTATTTTCACAAAAATTAAGATTTTTAAACTGTAAAAAATGCGCGTAGTTTGTAAATTTTGGTGAGATAACGCTTGGGCTTTTAAAAAATTTAGGATTTTTTTTTTAAATTTATGTTTTCATTCCGTAAAAATAAAAAAACCTATAGGGTTGGCCACGGGTTTTTCAAAAGCATATGGGTTTTGCAATAGCGTTTTTAAATTTTTTGGGCTTTCAAACTTTTCCAGTTCTTTGCGCATTAAAATATTAATTTACTCATCACATCATTTCTTAGGATCCAGATTAAACCAGTAGGAAAATAATTCCCTTTATATGTATAAAGCAGGGAATAACCGGAACCGAAATTTACCGGAACTGGAACCGGAACCTGGTCTTCGAAATTTATATATAGTAAAACAGATGATGGAAGAAATGAAGGTATAGTGGATTTAAAACGCATTAAAAATAACTTTTACGTTAAACTTCATGTATTGCGATGGATATATTTATCGTGTGTATTTATCGATCAAATATGTCAATTTTTGGACATTCAGAGCAAAAAATGTCTTCCACTATAAACTATTGCGTATACTGCGTCAAATCGAATGTGCTTACAAAGCTTGGAGCGTAGAATACATACTTTTGTTGTGTTTCCAGTCGTCTCCCTTTACTACCCATACGTTTGTTGCATGTTCTTCTGTAGGAAACTTAAAATTATATTGGTTTATGTGATTCTAAGAGAAAATAATAGAAGGTAATTTTGTAATCAGTGGTTAGAGACACTGTTCAGGCTAGCGTTGGACAAACAGTGCCCGTCAGTTAGATCATAATGATAATAACTTTCTAATCGGAATGCTATAAACGAGACACACTGTGATGCTGCTCGCACAGTTTCAATAAATACAGTTCATTACCAACAGGGCCGCCGCTAGGATGTCCTAGGCCCCCCCAGCAGGCTGCGAGCCCCCCCCCCCAGCAGGCTGAAAGGCCCCCCCAGCATTCTGCGAGGCCCCTAAATAAATTTTCGTGTATGTCCGTGAAACAGGCGCCCAGTAAAAACTCTAACTTTGAACCACGGAACGGTTAAACTCATACTCACGATTAGGCTTCTAAACTCTGAGGTTACCTTTGTATATCGTGTACATTTACTTTGCGAAAGGTGCTTGAGGTTCTGCTGCGGCTCCCAACTTTTTCACCTTTTCACCCAGAGGCCATGAGATGAGGCCCCTGTAAGGCGCGAGGCCCCTGCAAGGGGCGAGGCCCCCCCTAGGGGGGGTAGGGGGGTACTAACGGCGGCTCTGCAAGAAAGCAGTTCTAGCTGCGTTGCAGATAACGTTAGTTCACTTCAATAGACTGATTTACCAAGTATACAATCGCACTGGCGGGTGCTTGACGCAATTTATATTAGCCAAGCATACCCTAAGTACTTCTGCGTAACCCATACTCTGTTACCCAGTTGGTCCAGTTTAATTCAAACGTATCCCACAGACTTCTGGATGTGTAAAATAGCTGCTACAAGCATCGACCTGGCTTTGATTAAACAAACTCCTGCAGGTTATTATGAAAAATTCCTGCTCAAATTATGTGCCCTACTTACGTTTCACACGGCAAATTGGTTAGTTAATCTTTTCTTTTGCTTGGTTGTATTTGAGCTTGATCATTGTATAATATATATTACATATGTTTGGATTACTGGATGAAGCAAAAAACGTGGAAAATTTCAAAAAAAATTTTTAAACCGGAATTCCGGTTCCGGTATGGTTTTTGCCCTTTGCCGGAACACGATTTTCGCCGGAACCGGAATTCCGGTTAGTCCCTGGTATAAAGGTCTCACCACGTCGGTTGCTATTGTTATACCCAATTATTCACACATGCTTGCTTACAACATAATTATACACCGAAATATTACTAATGTACACCCAAAGATTAGTGAGTCTTGCTTTTGCAACTATTTCATAAAATCCTAAGTAATACATTTGAGTGCAAAGCACATGGAGATAGCCAGTGTTTGCCTGAATAATGCATTGGAATATGTGCGAAAGGAAGTGAGATATTGCTGGAATCGGTGGAAAATTTTGAGCATTGGGTCAGAAGAAACTTCAGTACTATGTTGTTTTAATTACTTTGCTACACAAGGATCGAGCTAGTATTCGAAATTTTGAAAATTTTTACCGGATTCGCATGAAAGACAAAATTGTTACTGGGGGAATTTTCTGCCAAAACTACGCAAAATTCTCGACTACGCTGCCACTCCAGTTCATAACATACCTATTTTACGATTTACCCACGTCGGGAATGTTTTGGGATATATATAAATTTTTTCAACTGTTTTTGTCTATTTTGTTATTTTGCGAATAATTGTGAGGAGTTTCTCTCTTAGACACATTCCAAAGTACAACATTTCAACAAATATATAAATGAAACAGAGCAAGCGAAGCGAACTGCGTTTCCCTTTGATCGCGTTAGGGGAAAGATTCATTGTAAAACTTTCAATTTTTTTATTTGCTGGTGTCATTATAATCCACCTTCGGAAGGTGAAATTTGACAAAAAATTTTGTTCCATAGAAAAAATGATCACGAGTAGTTGAACGGAATGAGTTTCGACACACCTTCTGGATCAACATGTGCAAAAACTTGTTTTTAAGGGTTCTTTAGCAAATTTGGAAATTTAGGTAGTTGCGTTTTGCAGCCCATAGCTCGGGACGAGGCGTCATATCTAAAAACAGAGACAACTATCCTGAAATGAAGTCCTCCAGGTGTATTGAACTTTCCTAACAACTTTTTGTGTTGCCACTATTTGAGCCGCTGTGAATCGCAATATGTTTCGCTGACCTTTTGACAGAAATATCGATTTTTCAAATTTCGGAAAGTTATTGCGTGTCTGTTACTTCAAACAAGTGCGTTTAAGATTATAAATTGGGCTGAATACAGTAGTTTTTAATTGTTTGATTATGTATACGTTGCGTTCGGGGCATCAAGTGTTGTCTACGTATAGCGTATCGAACAAGATGGTTTGGTTAGAGTGGACCAGCACGAATATTCCATGTCTTGTAAGAAATTTTCAATGGATTTATGGTCGATGAATCCGATATCTAAAACATAACTTTGTTTGATTACGTATTGCGTGCAGATATCAAGAATGGTCTATATCTGTGTTTTTCTGTATATACATTGAATGGAATGGTTTGGTCATCTAGAATCCGACAAGACATAACCCTGCCTGTGCGTTACTGCAACATAACTGTGCCATTACTGCTACGGATGATTTCACATAATGACAACTTATAGATGAAACCTCGATCTTTCCGTAGATCCTAGCTTAGTTTTCCTTAAATGTTGTGTAATCGTAACGCAGATCATCATTGGGTAGTTGGACTTCTGCATATGTTATTTTACGTGTAACTATGTTAACTTAGAACCAGGCATTGCGTTTGTACTTAGTTTTGTTACCCAAAAACCCAAGAAAGCAGACCTCTAATAAACATTTTATCATTTCGTCCATGGCGGTTTTAAGTTCTGGCGCTACTACAAAACTTACCTCCCAACGAATGCTATAACTGCTTTACAACGTTTTTAAGATTAGCTTTCTTCCAGCTATGAACTAAAGTTTGACAAAGCCGGTATAATTTAAATTTTCTTAATTTGGACAAGTTCAGTATCATGTTGAAGGTAAACGTCATTTTATGCCTGCAGGTTTCTGTGTGTCGTCATTACAATAACAATGTGATTCACTGCATATCCGTAGATAAACTGCGTCACACTGACTGAGCTGGATCTCATTGACCGTATATTTACCATGCATGTACTTTTGGGTTCACCATGCGAGTATCTAATATTCGTTTCTACAGTAGGCAATGCGGTGGCAGGACTGGTAAAGTCGTAAGATTGGAAAATGGACGCAAGATCGAAGCAGAAGCTATTATTGACGGTTATACATGCCCGCCTCAAAATAAAGATGGTAGTGATGCTCACCTAACCGAATGCTGTGAGCCAGCTGAAGAAAATTGTTGCAGGGAACGCAAATTCTACGAAATCGATCGAAAGTAAGCTTTAATTCTTATCACTAGCAAGGTGACTTTATCATACTATTTTGCCGTTCATTGTTCCCAGAGTTCTCGAGGGATTATGTGGTAAACATATGACGTGCATCACACGGTGTCTTGAAACGGACCGTGCGAAACGGGCTATGTTTCTTCTAATTATTAAAACTAATTAAAATTACTTTTGACGGTCTGTGGTAGCCGTAGTTCATTGTTTGATGAATTTAAAGTTTTTGTTATAAGCGCAATATCATGTATGCCTCAAGTATTTTCCATTTGTGTAAGATTGTGTTAAAACTAAAATTGTGGCTTCTCGAGGAGAAGCGAGGAACCCTGGTTCGAGAATTCCCGCGAAGACGCTATATCGTGATGTCAATCCAATGCTCTTTTGTGTTTAGGTTTCTGGCCCATCGTTTTCTAGGATGTGCGCTTAGTTGACTGCTGTTTGGTTGATATGGACTTATCTTATCTTATGGAAACTGAATAAAGACCATATGAGAATAGCCATACAATTTTTGACAGGACATGGGACTTTTAATTCCCACTTATACAGAATAGGTTTACTGGATAACAACTTGTGCACATTCTGCGGAACTGAGCCGGAGACTGCTCAACATTTGACAATGGACTGCTTAGCCTTGAGGGACTTACGAAAGACATTCTTCGGAACTGAGACTTTGGATCAAGAGGATGGACATAAATTGAGTTTATCTAGAATTGTTGGGTTTGCGAAGTGTATTACGGAATAGAACTTTACTAGGACTTGGGGTGCTGAAAAGGGCCTTTTTGGCCTACTCAGGTTTCTTTTTATACCCCATCTAAACTCTTATCTATCTATCTATCTGGACTTACCTTGGGACAAGGTGTCGAACGGTACCTCATTTGACCGGATCTGATACCCGGGTACTTAGCAACCCCGAATGCGTATCTTTTGAATTTTTTCTTCGTATTTCCGCGATTTTTGCTATACCATTCGACGCGTCTCGAGACAGTGCGAAATCTTGACAAATCTAAGATATCTTGAATCTGGGTCGAGTTATGGGCCGAAGATTGGTCAAAAATGTGCCGGACCTAGAATTTTTGATCTGCACATATTTTTTATTTTTTGATCAGGTGTTAAGTCTGTTTCTAAATGTATTTCTATATCTGTCAGCATAAAATATAAGTATTGATGGGCAAATTAAAAATGTATTGCCTTCTTGATTAAGCTGGTGTCGTGTTCACATACTAAAGACTGCCCATCATGCTTTTTTGCACCTTTCCGCCAAATTGGGCTTTATTCAGTATGTTTGATTTTTGATCTAGCATACCTTGCTACGGTCGAAAAAATTCAAAAACCTATCTGAGATGACCTGCTCAATATTTCGTAGATTCGGTATATAAAGAAATTATGGATATATCTTGAAAACCGAATTGATTATCTTGGAACTTAACAGGGGCTCAGGGATCTGATTTTTTTGAACGACGAAAAGGTTTCTAAGCACACAGTAGCCACACTCGCCCCATTTTCCTTCCTTTGCTAGTTACCCAATGTACATGTACAAAGTAAAATTTAGCTGCGCAATACCGAATGATTGCAGGCTGTCGTTCAATTACGCATATTTCACATTTTCCGACAGTTACTATGCTTCATCGTCCCCAATATTAACTGGACCCAACTCTGTGGCGTAAATGGATGGCAATAGTAGTACACTATTTGCAGCTACATAGAGGATAAATTGCTCTGAAAATGAGACTAAAACACGTATATATAGCTCGATATAACACATATTAGCATTTTCATAGATTTTGGGCCCCATGGGCCCATTGAAAAACGCTTTTTGACACATCCCTGCAGGCACACATCTTTGCAGTAATGTACAGAGAATGAATACTCTACAAAATAGACCTGAAACACCCATATAACATGAGCGATTGCGGAGATACGGAATTAACTACACAAAAACGCGCGGAAATGTATTAAACGCATTGGCTTACATATTCGTTTAAATACATTTGCGCCCATTCGTTTAAATGTTTTCGAGTGCTCGTGCGTTAAAGGCGTTCTCGTGGGTATTACGTTTAAAGGAATTGGCATGCGAGTGTGTTTAAACGCGTTTGCCTGCGTGAGTGCGTGCTGCTAATTTTGTCCGTGTCTGTATAGGTTGGTTTTCTCACACGTTATGGGTAAGTATTTGCCATCACCTAACGTGCCAAGAATTCAACCACCCTAGTATTTTTGGATTCCCCAGTGCAGCTGCCCCTAGATCCCCCAAGTACCTTTCTGGGCGACTGAATCAGCCAATTTCTGTTGGCGGGGCAAAACAACATGCGAGTTTTTCCGTGTGGAGCTCAAAAATCCATGATTTTTTCTCTGGGGTGTTAAAAATCGCAGTCAGTCGGTAGGTATATAAATTATACATTATTATTAAATATTGTCTGTGAATCATTTATAGCATTCCGCGTTTTCCTGTCCACCGATTTGACCGGTGGAAATCGGTTTTATCAACCCATATGTTCCCTGTTCGATTTGGGGCCTCAGTGCAGTTCCTCCTTGTACCTTTGAGGCAACTTATTAAATTCAACCTACATACGTATAGATATAGGTTTTGTTAAGAGGAGGCGCAGTCATGTGGTGGCATAGATAGGTCTACAGTATTCGTCAGAAATAAATGTTGTTCGTGCGATGTTCGCTGGAAGTGCATTGGATAAATTAAACGGTTTGTTCGAGATCTGTTCGAAGTTTGCTGCAAAAGCGTTCGATAATAAATAAGCCTTATTTTATTTAATTTCTAGTCGATGTTCGTTCGTTCGAAAGGTGACACTCGTTCCCGGCGAGTGCTGTAGGTCTAGGATGTGTTTGAGAATTTTTTGAAGTTTTTCTAGCTTTTAACGTAAAATATGAACTCATCACTTGCACGGTTACATACATATATTCGGTTGCGTTTTTATTTCAGCGTTGGAATAGCTGTATCGACTGTCGTTGTCGTTATCGCAATTGCAGCCACAGCCAGCATAATTACCTGTTGTTGCTGGGAGAGATGTCCGATGTATATGATTTGCCGAGCGGAAGCCAAGGGAGATTATATCGGTTAGGGACTGCGTTTCCGAGCAAATATAGTATTTATACGTTAATTTCATAATGGCGATATAATTGGCAGTTGTATGTTCTGTAAAAATTTGTATATAGATAGAATTTTGTTCTTCAAATAAATACACAAATCAAAGCAAACGCATATAAAACTTGGTCTGAGATTCGTGACCAAAAAGGTTTTGATAGGCCCTATGAGTTGCGAAACGCACGATATCGATGCTATCTACGTAGCCGGCGGAGATATATGTACCTATTTTGGCTTGGAGCGATTATATTGCTCTATGTAGTTGCATATGAAGCGTAGTAGGTGGCTAGAACTGTTGTAGGTTTGAATCTACATAGATTTTAAGAATTATTGTTGTTCTTCATTACGCACGCAGCCAGGCTTTTTATTTGGTGCAAGCGGTTTGTCAGACCGCTGTTTTCTGAATGTGACTGATCATCATTTGCAACTGGTCTTTATTCATAATTTAAATATTGAACAGACCCCAAGACGTAGTAAGATGCCTGGGTTTTTGCGAATCCTTTCAACATGAATACTATAAAGCGCAGTCAGTCCGTCTGGGTATGGGATGTAAAAGTAAAACCGCTGTATGTTAATGGTTTTTAACGTTTATGCGTCTACTTATACGTATAAATTGTTTAAAAATCATCTATGTCATCCCACAAGATATTTTCTATAAGCAGTATTTGGCGAAAAACAGTATTAGGCATAATACTAGGCTTGTCATTTCGTAAAAAATGCTTTAACACTGAGGGTATGTGCCTGCTAGTACACATGGGCATGTATTTGCTGGGCAGTAGAGATGGATCAAGCACTATTTCGGTTCAAATTTATCCAAGATTACTTGGAATATAGTTGCCATTGTCTAAAGCATCGTTTAGAGGACTAGCTGAAAAGAGTTGAAGTTGCATGTGTATTACTCACACGGAAGAATAGTTACGGTGTAGATATTGTGCTCCATTGCCACACGAAACGTAATTGCTAAATCCATTTTCAATCCAGCAGTTCTACTCCAAGGTAGGTTTTTGATTCTGCCGGTCGTCAGATAACGTGACCGGCAAAATTGATTGAAATTTATCGTTGTTTGAAACCCCTGTGTAGGTACTCAATCTTGTCTTCAGACAGAAAGTATATTCTATTCAACACAGGCATGTTCGTTATAACATTTTGGCGCAGCCCCTGAATCTGCTCTATCCCGCTGCCCTCTTTTATTATATAAGCGCGGTCTTTCTAAATTACAAAGCCTCGGAAGATTTTTCTCAACTGATGTTGCAATTCTAAACGGAACGGCAGAGAGGGTTTTTCTCTCTAGATGTCGACGCACATTCGTAAATCAAATATCGGTCCTAGCTTGTGGTTGCTCGACACGTCGCGGTTTGTTAGTGTGTCTGTGATAGCAAGAATGATTTTTCCTTCCACTTATATTTTAGTACTTTACATTTATTGATAAAAGAATGATTTGTATCATGCTCTTTTACGTAAGCAGATACTAAATACTATGCGCTTGAATACTAAAACCACGTCTTTATTTTTAAAGTGATGTCTGAATTTAAAACATCGGCTTTGATACTGCCAAGGCGTTGTAACAGAACATGCTTGTGTTGAATAGAATATACTTTCTGTCTGAAGACAAGATAATTATACTTACACAGGTTTTTCAAACGACGATAAATTTCAAATCAATTTTTTGCCGGTCACATTATCTGACGACGGGCAAGCCTACCTAAAGTAGAACTATCCTGAAATCAAATTTAAGCAATTACGGTTTTTTGCTCCGTGTGGCAATGAGCGCAAATATACACCGTAATTTCTTCCCGTGTGGTGCGCGCATCAACTTGGTTATTTTTGTAGTCATCCCTCTAGAACAATACTTAAAACAATGGCAACTATATTCCAAGTAATCTTCAAAATGAACCGAAATAGTGCTTGTCTCACTGTGCCCACAAATACATGCCCCGGTGTGGCTCGCCGGGCCCTCAGTGTTCAACGACGTTTTTACGAAATGACAAGGCCTAATCTATGCCTAATACATTTTTCGCCAAAATATCTTATAGAAAATATACTTGTGGTGCAATAGTTTTTAGAACGATTTATAGGTATAAGAGTGAGAAGAAACGCATAAAATTTAAAAAACAATTAGCATACACATTTTACATCCCGAGTATACCCCGGGGAGAGGCGCTCCGACTAACTGCGCTTTATTATATTCATGTTGAAAGGATTCGCAAAAACCCGGCGCATTTTTGCTACATTCTTGGGGTATATTATTTAAATTATGAATAAAGACCAGTTGCAAGAGAAATGGATGATATCACGTCAGAAAACAGCCGGTATGACGAACCGGTTGCGCCCAAAATGTGGTCCACTGCGTAAATGAACGAACAATAATTCTTAAAATCTATGTAGTCGAACCAACAGTTCTAGGCCATATTTTTACTTTATTTCCAAATCCCCCCCCATAGAGCAATAGTGCGCTCCCAAGCCAAAAAGGTATACACGTGTGCTCCGCCGCTTCGTGGCATCGATATATTGGCGTTTCCGCAACTACGTGGGGTCCCCCCCCCCCTTTTTTGGTCACGAGGAAATCTAAGACCTATTTTTATATGCGTTTGCTTTCAATTTTGTGTAATTTTTATTTGAAGAACAAAATTCTATCTATATACAAATTTTTACAGAACGTACAACTGCATCCCCATTATGATTTTGTCGACCTCTGTCCCACTCGGAACGCAGTAGGCCTAACCCCCCCCTGGTGTCCCTCCCTTGCGCTCCGCTCGGCAAATCGTGGTGCGGTCAGAACATTCCCGACATGATTTGTGCAAGTGTGCAATTCGACACGGCGCGACAACAACAGTTCAATACAGTTATTTCCAACGCTGAAATAAAACACAACCGGAATGCTATGTATGTAACCCGTCAAGCTGATATGGTCATGTTAAACCGAGACTTTCAAAATTGGAACCCGTCCTGGGGTTACAGTTTCGCCGGGGGACGGGTGTCACTTCGAACGAACGGACGTGTAAAAATTGAGAGTTATTAGTTATCAAACATTTTTGCGGCAGAACGGTGAACTCAAACCGCTTTAGTTATCCGATGCACTTTCAGGCGCGCACGACGACATTTATTTCTGACGGATATGTAAACATGTATCCACCACATGACTGCATTCCTATAACAAAACGTGTGCTACGTGTTGGTTGAATTTTAATAGGGTCCCTGGAATTTTGAGGGACTCTGATGGAACAGGACATCGTGGTTCACCGGTCAAATGAGTCAAAAATAAAAACGCGAATGTATAGATCATTCACAGACGATATTTAATAATAATATAATTTATATACCTAAACGACTGACTGCGATTTGACACCCCAGAGAAAAAATCATGGATTTTTGAGCTGGAACGGAAAAAACTCACCATGCTGTTTTGCCGCCGACGGATTAGGTCATGATTGGTGGCCGGACCCTTGGGGGAATTAGGGGGCGGGTGCACTGGGAATCCGAAATTTGTCCATCGTGGGTGGGTCTCGCCGCGCGCTAGGCCCCCCCCCCCCCCCCACCCATCGTGGTGTGACGCGGCAACCCCGACACGATTTTGGCACAATTTTGGCGCAGGCAAACACGGTTTGGCGGGACGCATGGATCCTTAAACTCCCCCCCCCCCGCGAGAACGGCTTAAAGCGCGCGCGGAAACATTTTAAAACGCATGGCGCGTGTAAGTTTAAACATACACATGCACGCAAAAGTATTTAAACAAATACGCAAGAGCAAATACCGTTTAAACACGTGGTTTCCGCGCGTTTTGTGGTGAGACCCAAAAAAAAAAAAATCGCTCATTGTTTTATAGGGTTTGATTTTTTGTCAAGATATTTACTGCCTGTGAGCCAAAAACCAACCCCCCCCCCAAAAAATTTATAAAAATGCTAATCATGTGTTATATCGAGCTCCCTGTGTCCCGCCCCGTTTTGAATTCTATGTAGCTCAAATGGTTTTACTCTATCCATCCATTACGCCACAGCAGACTTGATTTGCAGTCTCCACACAATGACGTGTGACAGTCAAAAATGTGGTGAAATATGCGTAAATTGAAGGCAACAGTGATCATTCGGGGTATTGTATAAGTTTTGTTGTACGGTAAATTGGAGGCAAAAAAAGAAACAAATAGCTACTCTGTGCTTGAGAACTCGTCGTCCGAGAATCAGCTATGAGCCCCTTTTTGTCCCGATCAACTCGGTTTTCATATGCCATAATTTCTTATATACCTTACAAAATATTGGTGCCTACTATCAGAATAGTTTTTGGTTTCCCGAAGTTTAAGCTAAGAGTCCCCCCCCTCATCGAAAAATCAAACATACTGAATAAAAGCCCCCAATTTGGCGGAAAGTGCAAAAACAAGCATGATGGGGTTTATTGGACGCGACACAGCTCGTCGAGAGAAGGCATCTTGCTTTCTGTGCTGATAGATATAGAAATACATTTAAAAACAGACTTAAAGACTAAAATTGAGCGATACATT
>JASANE010000929.1:0-31381 GCA_030248225.1 Trileptium ribeirensis
GAAGTTGAGCTTGATATAATGTTTTAATTTTACTACCCTGTTTGCTGATATATACAGGTCAAAAATATATTGTAGCGTGCTGCCTGGCTTAGTGTGGCACGATGCATAGTTAGCTTATCGGCAGCTTAGTGTTTAAAGGTTAAAGCCTAAATTTTGTTTACCTAATAAATAAAGGTATATATTAAGTATTACAAAATATTGAAAGTTGTGTTGCGTCGCTCGTCATCGTCAATTATATTTTCAAATGGTCCTTTGGAACAAAACTGAACTAATACTATTGTCGCGTTTGTCGTATGGAATTTGACTATTATATCGGATTGGCGATTTGGAGTTGAATTTTTTCAAATTATCACTGTCGGAACAATTGAAGATACTCAACAATTGTAATGTACAATTAACATATCCTTCCAGGCTTTGGTTGGGATTTTTTATTAAAAAAATAATATAAAATACTATTTGATAGACACACTACAAACATTATGAGTGTTAACACAGAAATGTTGTCAAAGGTGCGTCAGCGGAATGCGCTGCGAATGAATGCGTCAAAAGTGATTAACATTGCTAAAGAATGTCTTGATGGGGATGAAAATGATGTAAAAACGTTGCAAAAATGCCAGTTGAAACTGAATGATTATCGCATAAGGTGGCAAGCCCTAGATTCAGATATTGCTGCGTCTATTGATGATGATGAGAAGGGTGCTGAAGATGCTCAGAAAGCAGCAGATTTTGACGATGAACTTTTGACTCAGATTACAGCATTGTTTGCAGAGATAGAAAACTTGAAATTAATTACGGAGTCGTCATTCAATGGCAGTCATCAGTTGAATGCTAGTCATCAATCGACCATAGAGAGAAAGATGCCTTCCGTGAAGTTGCCGAAATTGCATTTGTCGAAATTCAGCGGAGATCCGTTGAAATGGTCTGAATTCTGGGATACCTACGACAACACAATTCACCAAAACGAAGATTTGTCAGATATCGACAAATTTAAGTATCTTCGTGGTTTTCTTGTCGATGATGCATTGCGATTAATCTCGGGATATTCCCTCAATGCAGCGAACTATCAGTCAGCAATTGAGGTATTGAGTGAGCGATTCGGCAACAAGCAGCTAGCGATCTTCTCTCATTTTGAAGCAATGCTCGCTCTTCCAACGGTTACACATGATATCCAAGAGCTTTAGCAGATCTATGACGACTGCGAGAAACACATTAGAAGTCTGGTATCATTAGGGTTGGCAGAAGAAACCTTTGCACAAGTGTTCACTCCCATCATCCTGTCCAAGTTGCCAGTTTTTGTTAAGATGGAGCTACATCGTCGGAACGGATCGGAGCCGTGGGAATTGTCAAAGCTGCGGAAATGGTTGAAAGAAGAAATTCGTGTCCGAAAATACAGTAATAGGTCGTTTGGTGGTCAGTCGTCAAGTAGTAGCCAACGTACAGTTACAGACAACAACAACAACAGCAACGAGAAACCACATTCACATCAACATCATAATTCGACTAACAAGTCATCATTCCGAAAACCAGGCCACAATCTCGGTACAACATCATCTCTTGTTTTCAATAAGTCATCATTAAAACTGCAATGTATCTATTGCAGCGATGTCCACTTTAGCGATCAGTGTACAAAGTTTCTTGATGTGCAGAGTCGAAAAAGTCAGTTGCAAAACCGATGTTTCGCATGTCTGAGTGAGAAACATCCAGTGAAGTCATGCCCAAAGTCGATCGCATGTTTTTATTGTCAGAAGAAAGGTCATCATCGCAGCTTATGCTATGATAAATTCGGTTCTCGGAATAGAAAGCAGAAACATGATACTTCGTTGAATGTAACGGATGATGCTGATATTGTACAGACAACGTCAAATACCAGCTTATTGTTACAGGGCGAACGCGCTATGCTCCAGACAGCCCTAGCGAACGTCGTTGCTGACAAAATGTCATCACAAGCCAGGCTACTATTTGATACAGGTAGTTCCCGCACATACATTACATCAAATTTGGCCTCTAAAATTTCAGCTCGCCCGCGCGGAAATGAGTTAGTGTCGACAGCCGGATTTGCAGAAACAAAGAGGAAAACAGTCAATTACAAAACCGTTGAATTTGACGTTGTGTTGTCTGATGGATCTAAAAAGTCTATCACTGCGAATGTGATTCCAACAATATCTTGTCCTGTCCAGAAACTGCCGATTAATTTGTCGAAGTATCCGATTATGAAGCAGATAACACTGGCGGATACTGTTGTATCAGCGTCGGAGATGGTATACATTGACATCCTCATCGGCACAGACCATTACTACGATTTTGTTGGGACGGAACGTATTCAATGCGTTGACGGAGTTGTATTTTTGTCATCTTCATTGGGTTTCATCATCACGGGTCGGTTGTCAGGAGAAAATGTGTTCGAAAATGGCATCAGAACATATTTTTCATTGTTGTTGATAAGGTCGGAACCAATAAAAGAGTCGAAATTCAATGTTGAGCGGTTCTGGAGCCTCGAAAGTGTTGGTGTTAAGACTCCGAGCTCAACAACTGATGATGAAATTGCAATCCAGTCGTTCAACAAAACTGTAGAATTTTCTGAAAATCGTTATCAAGTAGCATGGCCTTGGAAGAATGAAGAAAAAGAACTTCCGCATAATTACTCCTGGCTCTCGGACGCCTGAAGTTATTGCTAACTAAGATTGGTAGCGAAGATAACGTCATCGAACAGTACAACAAAACAATCGCAGATCAGTGTGAAAAGAAGGTCACCAAACTGGCTCCAGCTGTGCCGACATGTGATGTTCATTATCTTCCTCACCACTGCGTTATCACGCCAGGCAAGGTTACAACGAAACTTCGCGTGGTCTATGATGCGTCAGCAAGGGCAAGCCGGACATCTAAAAGTTTGAACGATTGTTTGCTTCGAGGACCAATCATGTTGGAGGATCTGTGTGGACTGATAATTTGATTTCGTCTCCAAATGATCGGAATCATCAGTGATATTGAAAAGGCTTTTCTGCAGGTTGGCCTTCAGGAAGCATCACGAGATGTAACAAGATTCCTGTGGGTAAAAGATCCGTCGAAGCCAGCATCAGGGTCCAATGTGATAGTTTACCGATTCTGTCGAGTACCGTTTGGGTTGGTTTCAAGTCCTTTCCTACTTGGTGCCGTTATTAAGCATCATGTAGAGAAGTCGTCGTCACCAGTTGCTGCCAAGATAGTTGGTAATATTTATGTTGATAATATCATCACTGGTGCAAATGTGTCGAAGAAGCAAAAATCTTCTACAATGAATCGAAACAACTTTTCAACGAAGCTTCGATGAATTTACAAGAGTGGTATACAATGATAAAGTGTTGAAAGAAACCATCCGGACTGTTGATCGCGGTCAGACCCGAACAATAAACGTCCTTGGAATGGTGTGGGATACTGAAACCGACACGCTGTCGTGCTCACCCATTGACGTCAAAGGTAAAACAACCAACGCGAAACGCCTTATGCTAAAATACTTAGCAAAAGTGTTTGATCCATGCGGATTTTTTCGGCAGTTACCGTCTCAGCAAAGTTGCTCATCCAGAAGTTGTGGAAGATGAAACTGAATTGGGATGACGTTGTTCCCGATGAAATAGTATCGGAGTGGCTTTTGTGTGCATCAAGTTTACAGTTGTTGTCGATCCACAAGTTACCGCGTTGTGTGGATAATGATATCTACAAGGAAAATGCTTATCGACAACTTCATTGTTTCTGCGATGCTTCGAAGAAAGCCTATGCAGCGGTCGTGTATCTAGTTGTGACAACGTCGAACGGAACAACTTCAAACGTCATGTTTGCAAAGACAAGAGTTGGACCGACAAAAGAATTGTCAATTCCCCGAATGGAACTGATAGCAATGGTTGTTGGCACTCGTCTCCTCGCATTCGTTGAAACTGAAATCAGAACCCAGATTCATAACAAAGTGGTCTGGTCCGATTCAAAATGCGTCCTACGCTGGGTAGTGAAGAAAGAGGTAGAGACACGATTTGTCCAGAACCGGGTCTCGGAAATAGAGTCACACGTTGACATCGAACATCGCTATGTGCCAACGAATGCCAACCCTGCTGATATATCATCACGTGGTTGTTCGTATAAAGAATTGGCCAATCACAATTTGTGGTGGCATGGTCCATCGTGGTTACAAGAATCAAAATCGAAATGGCCGTACAACCCAATTTCTGAAACAGTCGAAAAGTCAAACCAAAAAACTAGTGTTGTCGTCCTCACTGCAAATGGCAAAGAAATCGAGTTAGAAGAGCTACTTCGAGTTCAAAATTATTCATCACTTCGTCGTTTAGTCCGAGTCACAGCTTGGGTACGTCGATTTATTTACAACTGTCGCATACGTTCTTGTCAAACTGGATGTCTAACAGCAGTCGAGATCGGTGAAGCCCAATACCATTGGGAATGTTGGGTACAAAAGAAACACTTTAGTGACATTATTGACAACATTCGCAACAAAAACGTCAGAACATTATTTCACAACTTGATATGTTTGTTGATAAAAACGGAATCATACGATGTGGCGGACGACTCAATAACACAGACCTCACGCCCGATGCGATTCATCCTAAACTCCTCCCAAAAATGATAAGTTCACTCGTCTTGTCATTGAAGATTGTCACTGTCGCTTGAATCACGCTGGTGTCGCCCACACATTAGGACAATTACGCAACAAATATTGCTTCGTGCACGGACCTTCCCAAGTAAAGATGGTTTTGGGACGTTGTCAGCAATGCAAAATTATGTATGTTGGGTCTTATCGATATCCGAAGTCTCCTCCACTACCGTCGTTTCGAGTTAACTGCCAAAACCCTTTCAGTTGCGTCGGCATCGACTACTTGGGTCCGATGCGTTTGAAGACAAATCAGTCTGGATTGTCGCCTAAAATATGGATTTGTCTTTTCACATGCTCAGTCGTACGAGCAGTCCATCTTGAAGTTGTTGATTCTCTTTCAACGACTGACTTCTTGATGGCGTTACGTCGTTTCATCGCTGCGCATGGTTTGCCCAAACTTGTGATCAGCGACAATGCAAAAAATGTTAAAACAACGAACAAGTTCTTGACAAAATTGTGACGTGAAACATAAATCAGTGACGAAGTTCAGGATTTCGCGCCCACAAATGGCATTCAGTGGAAATTTATAACTGAACTGGCGCCGTGGATGGGTGATTTCTACGAACACGTGGTTGGCGTCGTGAAGAAATCACTGAAGTCGACACTTGATCGTCGCTGTGTTTCATTGACTGAATTACAAACAGTCGTCGCTGAAGTATCATCTATAGTAAATAGTCGTCCTCTCGTCGTCAATGAAGCAAACCCAGACTCCCAAGTCTTAACACCTGCTGATTTTCTGGGAAGTTCTTGGCTTTGGGTGCAATCCTTTGAATTTGACGAAGGTGATTTCGTTCCTCGAGCTACTACCGGCGACGAACTCATACTCGGTTGGCGTCGTATACAAGCCACCATCGATTCGTTTTGGAACATGTTCCAACATCAGTACATTTTCAAACTTCGTGAACAAACGATTACTTTCAACAACAGAAACTGTTGCAACAGCTTGCCTACGATAGGGTCGGTTGTATTGATCAAAGACGAAAATTTGCCAAGATGTAGATGGCATATTGGTAAAATTGTTGAGTTAATTAACAGTAGCGATGGCGTTTGTCGATCTACAATAGTTTCTTTAGCAAATGGAATACGGACACGACGAGCGGTATCTATGTTATTTCCTCTTGAAGTTGGATTACCTGAAGGAAATCCAGATAACATTGTCGATAATAGCAACGACAAACTATCAACAAGAGGAGCTGCTTCTGTTGCGGGCGAGCGCATCAATAAACTTTATAAATATGAAAATGAAATGACGATGTAATCGCATAAATTTTTTTTCGCGGCGAAGCTTTACTGAACGTCTCTAAACGATTTAATATTATAATAACAATTTTTAATTTAGATGTCAACGGTCGTCATCCCAACAACACATCCTCTCTCACGTTTTGGTGTTTTGCATGCGTTTTCTGTCGGTGGTACAATGGTCACATCGATCAATATGGCTATGTGGCATATTGTTTTGTTGCAACAAGGTGAACACTATGATAAATTAAATTCCGACATGTGTAACAACGTTCGCTTGCACAATAATCCAACTGAAATCGGGGGATGGTTGCAAAAAAGAGGTGGTCGTATCACGGCAGAACTTACCTTTCAACTACCCGATATCATGCGGAGCATCATCATCGACCAGCTTCAACTAGTCGGCAGTCCATTTCACACAGCATTTGTCCAAACGACGTCAAAGGAATACGACCCTTCAAACATCAAATTCTTGGCGTGCGGAAACCCGAACGACTTCGTTTGGTCAACTGGTTGGCGACCAAGTCATTGTAGTCCTGGCAAATTTATGCCGGGTTCCAATATGATCGGTCGTATTTTGAGTGAAGCGGCAGCCATGTATTACTGCGATGATTTGGAAGCACCATTTGGCATCGATACATTATTGGGTCGATATACGATTTCCAACAATCCGATCTTCACCAAAACGGTTCTTATCCTCAGCGACAGCATGTGTCGACAACTGGAGTTCGTTGAAAATGGTCATGTGATCCCAATTTCTGGTGGGAGCTTCAAGGATCTCGTCATACACCTCAATAATTATCAATATTTACTGAATGATTACAAATATTTAATCATTAATTGTGGTATTAACATCTCCGAATGGTCGCGAGAGCCGCCAGCAATAGATTGGGCTCCAATGGAGCAACTGCTATTAGCCTCGCGTCATTTGGATGATCCCCCTCAAATGTTGGTCAACTTACCAGTCCCACATTTCATGTGTCCAGGGGTGGCTGCTTTGTCCAAATACATTGAATGTCGTCTGGAGGGAACCGGTATTCATTGTTTCAATTGGAGTACAATTGAAAACGTCATCGAATTGCCTGACGAAATACCCGATTATTATTTTTTCGATGTGGATAAATTCCATCTTGGACATGCTGGTATGAGGGTTCTTTGGAGGAAGTGGTGCCGTATCTCCCCGGAGATGCAGTCATTGAACTATTCACTTTCAAGTGAACGATCAACCATCAAACGTCATAAACCAGCCCAGAAATGGAATGAACAGTGAGTTGTTGTGACTAGTTAGTTTGGTTGTCATTGAAGTCAGTCAACTCGTTGCGGACTATTTTGTCATGCAACATTGTCTGTCGGGAATATCGCGAATAGCGTTTAAAAAGAATTTTTTGAAAAATCCTAATCGACGAATTCACCTGGATATTGTTAGGATTGAAGTTGAAGAAATTTTGAAGAAGTTGAGCTTGATCTAATGTTTTGTTTTACTACCCTGTTTGCTGATATATACAGGTTACAAAATGTGTTGTAGCGTGCTGCCTGGCTTAGTGTGGCACGATGCATAGTTAGCTTATGGACAGAATAGTGTATAAAGTATTACAAAATATTGAAAGTTGTGTTGCGTCGCTTGTCATCGTCAATTATATTTTCAAAGCCAGAAAGACTTTCTTAAATTTACCTTGTTGCTGGTGTGACGGTGGGAATTCTAATCCAATTCGCAGCACTTATGTAAAATTAAATCTAGTAAACCCATATAACCGAAATTAAAATAAAATTATCTCTGGTGAAAATAATACGAAATCGATTCGATCACAACCGTACTGAAAAGCGGGTTTAAAACGTGAAACGGTATATATTTTTAACCACATGGCTTCGAAGCACACACCATACCGTTGTTCCCACATAATTAAAACTATTTTCCTGGCCTGTCCACAGCCCTCCGAAAAGTGGGGGGGAACTTCGGGGGGCCCCCATGTTCATTCTCGGGGGAAATTTCAAAGTGGGGGGATAAATTTTGCTTAAAAATACAAAATATTTCCATATTTTCATGCATTTTTACTACTGTGAACGTACTTTCAAGCTAAAAAATAATATTTTAGCATTATAAATAGTGGTAATTAATGTTTAAGAAACAATTTGCAAACAAAGAACATAAATTTTCATACATAAAAATTTTTTGGAATTAGTTGAACATGGGGGGTTTCGGCCGAGTGGGGGGGACGGACATGGGGGAAAATCTCACGAACATGGGGGATTTGGAAAGCGGAGGTCCCCCCACTGTGGACAGGCCAGTTTTCATGATATAAAATAAAAATAAATCGTTCATTATGTAACGAATAAAAGTAATGGTTTTCACAAATAAACAATCGACCGCAATTTACCAAGTCGCCTGGTAACACGAATGGCTTCTAGTTTGTATTGTTTCCAAAAATTGAAACTTATGAGCAAACTGTAGGAGCGTCATGCTACCCTAGAAATAACGCTAAATGGCATTTCTTACCTTGTGTGGTAGATTCTCCCAAGGTTCCAGCCAGTGGAACAACGCCAAGATCTACCTTAATGCCAGGGATGATGCCTTTATCTTGGAGACACTGCAACAACAAGAACAACAGTGTTTTATTTCGTATCGCGTAATAGCAAACTTTAGCTTTCATTGTTATTTCGGTACATCTTATAATCACGTTACAAAAAGACACCACAACTATAGCACTAAAATGTGTTCTTTTACAGAAAACAACACATTTTCGATTGTTAGGTATAAAATATTTAAATCCAAAACCACGAGTGACCCTTATGTGCTGTAAACAGCACAAATATCATCAATATCGATTAAATTCTTCCTGTGTTAAAATGAAAGAAGACATTTTTCATACGGGAGCTACCTTACATTGGTGTGGACCACCTGCTTTTGATTAATAACGAATTTGTTATGACTGCATCTGAAGCTGATATCGAAATGGCAGGGAGTAACCGGAATTCCGGTTCCGGTTCCGGCGAAAATCGTGTTCCGGTTCCGGTTCCGGCAAAGGGCAAAAACCATACCGGAACCGGAATTCCGGTTTAGAACTTTTTGTTTGAAATTTTCCACCTTTTTTGCTTCATCCTGTAATCCAAACATATGTAATATATATTATACAATGATCAAGCTCCAATACAACCAAGCAAAAGAAAAGATTAACTAACCAATTTGCCGTATGAAACGTAAGTAGGGCACATAATTTGAGCAGGAATTTTTCATAATAACCTGCAGGAGTTTCTTAAATCAAAGCCAGGTCGATGCTTGTAGCAGCTATTTTACACATCCAGAAGTCTGTGGGATACGTTTGAATTAAACCGGCCCAACTCGGTAACAGAGTATGGCTTACGCAGAAGTACTTAGGGTATGCTTGGCTAACATAAATTGCTTCAAGAACCCGCCAATGCGCTTGTAAACTTGGTAAATCAGTCTAAAGTGAAGTAAACTAACGTTAACTGCAACGCAGCTAGAAACTGCTTTCTTGGCAATGAACTGTATTAATTGAAACTGTGGGAGCAGCATCACAGTGTGTCTCATTTATAGTATTCTGATTAGAAAGTTATCATTATGATCTAACTGACAGACACTGTTTTTTCAACGCTAGCCTAAACAGTGTCTCTGACCACTGATCAGAAAATTACATTCTATCTAATATTTTCTCTTAGAATTATATAAACCAATAATTTCAAGTTTCCTACAGAACAACATGTAACAAACGTATGTGTGTAGTAAAGGGAGGCGACTAGGGACATAGCGAAAGTGTTTATTCTGCGCTCCGTGGGTTGTAAGGACATTCAGCAGTATACGCAAGGGCGTATAGTGGAAGGCATTTTCTGCTCTGGGTGTCCAAAAACCGACATATTGATCGATAAATAAACATTATTAGCTTCCTCAGTCTCTTTAAAGTTTCAGAAGGGCAATTATACCATCGCAATACATTAGGTTTAATGTAAAAGTTATTTTTAATGCATTTTAAATCCACTATACCTTCATTTCTTCCATCATCTGTTTTACTATATATAAATTTCGAAGACCAGGTTCCGGTTCCGGTTCCGGATCCGGTTTAAATGGACGGTTCCGGTTGCTGGTTCCGGTTCCGGTAAATTTTGGTTCCGGTTATTCCCTGCGAAATGGATGTGACAAAATAATGGACGCGGTCGTCTTTACCAATAAACGTATCGGAAAGTATTAACATAGTTTACTTTTTATTACTATACATAAATATAAATATTATGATTGTAGAAAATGAACGCTTTCTCGATAGATTAGAATAAATTATACTTTAACTTGTCGTGCCGAAAAACTTCCCCGGTTAGTGATGTCCGCGGACCGGTCCGGACACTCTTTAAAATTTATTGGTCCGGGCCGCTGAGCCGGTCCAGAGCGTTAAAATTTTTCTGATCAGACCTGTAAGTTCACAAAATTTTTTCCAATATTAAATTTGGTACTCACAGTATTTGTGAAATTCCTTATGTTTCGATAATATTTTTCTATTTATGATGCGAGTCAAAACTGCCTCTAAAAATAAACCCCAATTATGGTATACTATTGGACAAAAATTTTTATGTTTGTTAGGCGAAAATTGATTTAATCGGTCCGGACTGAAAAATTTGACCAGGCTGCATCACCAACCCGGATTACTGGCAAGTTAGGTGTAAGCAAATGCACGCGATATATGCAACGCAATGAAAACAAATTAAATACATTGATTAAAACAGTAGAGTACTGTTTTAATCTAACGTTGCTGCGCGGAAACGCCACAACGTCCGAGGTTAAAAGTTAAATTTATTTTATCTTGGTGAGTTAAGTAAAAAGCTCTTACAAAATACTGTTCATTAGATGCACAATAATTAGAAAAACAATATCGTTATGATCTGTTCGATTTGCTAAAAATACCCGTGTATGTACCCGGGTGTCTACATTACTATACCCTGGGGCATCGATTTTGGTAGAATGAGCCCACAGTAAAAAAAGCTTAGAAATATAAAATTGTTAAAATTCGGTGTTTTTGAAGTCTAGGAGCATGGAGTCATGGCAGTTTAGGAAATAAGAAAAAAACAAAAGAAGTAGGATTCGAACACAGGAGTTTTATGCGCTTCTGGTTTAACCACACAGCTACTCAGCAGACAGTTTAAGTAATACTTTTTCATAGCTCTGAAACGCTGACAAAACTATTATTGGCCTACAACATAAATCTCAAAATATTATATCAAATAGTGTCAACAAAAAGTTGCGCAAACAATCAGCTATATAGATGATTATGGGATGTAAAACAAATATTATATAAACCATTATCAATATTAAGCATTATGATAACTGATTTTTATCATATAACTTGCTCAATGAACCATTGGTTAAGAAAACAACACACCTTAACAAACGGAGTGCCATCGTCGGTCTTCTGATACACTGTTTCGTGGAACAGTATGACGCCAGAAATATAATTACCCAATTCTTTGTCGGCTGTGAACAACAACTAAAAGGAAAATAGTGTGAAACATTATGTGCTGTTGGCCACTTTTCATTAATTCATAACTACTACACTAGCTACTCGCATAGCGTATGGAAACCGAATGAGGTATTCTAACTTGCTCGCACAGTGAATGGAAAGAGAACGAGACATTGTAACCGAAACTTTGCACCTAATTTAAACACATTTTATGTAATCGGAATAATTGTCCATCTTCCCTCCTCACCTAAGTGGTATCCTAATGAAACTAAAAATGACTATTTTAAGGGTTGTGAAGTTCGAAATTGACTTTGCTGAGAACCCGCCAAAGCCCCAAAAACGTTATAACGCACCAGCAATACATTAAAAGTAACATAGCCTTATTCTGCACCTTTCAAAATCACGAAAAGAATTGCTTCGTCCCCTAATGTTGAAAAACACAGCAAGCTTCGAAATTTACTACCGAAAAGTTCCAAGCAAATATCGTATTTTAGCAGACATTCACCTAAAATCCTTTAGAGGTTTGTATGTGTATGAACGCGTAAAAATGCCGTTGGCTTCAGCATATTCGGCAACCACAAACACTTACATACCCTTTCTAACATTTTCGTATAGTCAAATAAATTGCAAAATGATGAAGTTGTACATTTTTGCTGCATCATTGGAAAATTTTGAGCTTTCCACACCACAACAAAGGTGCGCTAACGTAAGAATATATTGTAATCTTGAAATAAAAAACCAATACATTTAAACAGGTTAAGTAACCCTACTAACCTATGTTTATGAACATGCCCCAAACAAGAAATATACTTAGTATTAATAAAATCTTGAAAACTTCACTTTTGGTTGGATTTTTTAAACTTTGACTCATAGTTAGAAATCGACTGTTATGAGCCAAATTATGGAACTGCAAAAACGCTGCTCTTGGTGTCTGGGTTCAGCCTTCAAAATTTACTCTCCACGAAGTTGAGAAGTAATAACTTCAACTGGCGTAGGACTCATACAGTCGAAGCCATAGTTGTTGGTCGCCGTTAGTTATTGAAATTAAAGCGAACCTAGTGAACGGAATTTCCTCTAATAATGTTTGACCATAAGTTTTTTGTCTGTCTGTAAGACGTCACTGGATAAATAGATATCGATAAATACTTTTATACAATGTAATTCTGTACCTATCGTTGTGTTTCTGTTGCTGCAATGGTTTTCTGCCTAAATTTTCACAAAACTGACATGGAAGCTGAAGACTATTTTACTTTATAACCCTTTGCTTAATTCGTTATGCAAGACAACCCGGTTTTGTTGGTGATTAAATCTGCGGAACTACACAAACGGCAACTTTGATAAAATTTCGCACTGAAAAATGTGTTAAATTTTAGTATATATTCATGTTAATTGTGCGTAAAAGACTAAAATGGTTCTAAAGGTTTTCGGGTGCGCTGATTATCATGAAAGCAATTGCGCTTTATTTAATTCGAGAAGCACTACCAGCACTAGGATGTGAGCGCCCCACAAACTATGACGTGAGAGGCCACCAAGTTGTGGTGTGAGGGGCCCTATACTCGGACATTTTATAGCAGTTGAAAAACATTTTCAAAGCGACTAAAAAATTTTAAATGTGAGAACCCCATGAATGTG
Organism: Trileptium ribeirensis; assembly: GCA_030248225.1. Lineage (NCBI taxonomy): Eukaryota > Metazoa > Nematoda > Enoplea > Enoplida > Thoracostomopsidae > Trileptium > Trileptium ribeirensis. The sequence continues at coordinate 12,964 of JASANE010000929.1, forward strand.
AGCTCTCACGGACGGAAGCATAGGACACACTAACGCCAACACTGCTACAGCCTGAAAAATAACGTTTAACATAATTTTGTACTGAAATTGTTGGTGATTTATAAATTTCAAAAGTTCATTGGAGGACGAAATAAAGAGCTCAATGATTTTGATATAAGCTAAAAACACTGTATTTCAATTTGTTTGGTAGGGGAAAATGATTCGGGAAAATCAGTTTGAAAAGTCGAAATGGTCACTAAGCGCAGAGTAACCACACTCGCTACGTTTTACTTTGCGAGCTGCTTGTTCCAATATTCGGTCAGCAAAAACGATGACAAAGCTTTTCGTTTCAAGAGGTTGAAAACATGATGTTTAAAGTTACACGACGCGATGTTTTTACTGAAAAATAAAATGCTAACATGTGTGAAATTTGGAAAAGAAAAAAGGATGCGTTGTGCAATGGCGTGTCGCGAAATATACAGTACCATTCCAACATGGTCACAGATTATATATCAAAATGAGTCATTTCATAGATTTCAGTAATCTCGAAAACCTTTATTATCAAAGATGCGACAAATTATAGCATTACAATGATAATCACAAAATAATGTATATATGATTTTGGAGGAGGGTGTCCAGAGGATACAGTTCACACAAAAGAGCTAATTCGGTCATAAATATATTCAAATAAATTATTCCATCGATTTCAACATCCTCGAAAACTTTCAATACCACAATGTATGCATGTATGCACAATGCATCTAATAATGCAATAAAGTGCAGCATTAGATTGAAATCCACGAAATTATGAGTGATTCAGTACGATGGAGGTCTCCACGGAACACACTACCGTGCCAAAAACGCACATCTGTGATAGAAACACTCAAATTAGTCACTTCAACTTCGAAATCCTTAATAATCACAAATGCAGTAAACTGTAACATTACATTGAACCCCACTAACTCAAGCGAGATTCAGTGCGGTGGAGTCGCATTGAATACAGTGCCATTCTAAAAAGGTCACATCGGTCACAGACACATTCAAATGAATCACTTCACCCTCTCTACAAACTTCGACAACCATTATATTGATCATTTAATGTTTATTAAAGACTATATATTTAAAAATGTGATATCTAAGAGGTCACAAAGGATCTTTTAGTTACGGTTTTGTGTCCCTATCTCCACATCCACCAACCTAACAAAAATTATTGTTAAATTATTATTAAAGTTGCATATCTCCAGGCGACGACAAAAGATATGAACATTGTGATATGAAGCCTCTGTTTTGAACTATAGCTGAAAACGTATTTGACGCAGATCGCAAAAACTGTATGTGTACCCCTTTTAAAGGAAATCTACCATACCCCGTGGAAGGTTTGCGTCGGTGAAACCCATATGGTCTGACGCTCAAACTACAGACCATTATAAATGCAGAAGGCGGCCGGGTATGCTTTCATTCGTTCCTGAGATATTTAAAAAAACTGGACAGCCGTACTAACACGGAAAAATTTAGGAGTGGGCATACAAAACTGGCCTGTCCACAGCCCTCCGAAAAGTGTGGGGAACTTCGGGTCCCCTATGTTAACTCTCAGGAGAAAATTAAAAGTGGGGGATAATTTTGCTTAAAAATACTAAATATTTCCATATGTTCATGCGATTTTACTACCGTGATTGAATTTTAAAGCTAAAAAACTATATTTTAGCCTTATAAATAGTGGTAACTAATGTTTAAAAAACAATTTGCGCAAATAAAAAACATAAATTTTCAGATATAAAAAAATTTTGGAATTAGTTGAACAAGGGGGTTTCGGCCGAGTGGGGGGGCGGATATGGAGGAAATCTCACGAACATGGGGGATTTGGAAAGTGGGGGCGGGGTCCCTCCCCTGTGGACAGGACAGCAAATAAAGGCTTGCTCGCTTCGTAATTGGTAGTTAACCTGATAAGAAAATCATCAAAGAAAACTATATACTGTCTGAACAGAACTCGGACATGCCAATTACTTTAGTAAAAATGAGCTGATAGTAACCTACTTAATATCGTTGCGGCATCGCGGCAATTACCCTGACTTATGTAACGCAACGCTATATAAAACGAATGCCGGATACGGTGGCGCAATGATTATATAGCGAAAGGATGACAACAGTGTATTCACAATCTGGCATGCACACAGCCTTACAAAACGATGCCCGATATTCGGGACCCTGTACTATCTTAGCAAAAAATTTCAAATTGTGGGAAACAGATTTTCTTCTATTTAATACATATCGAAACGAAGCAAGCGAAGTTTCTTAAAATAGCGTCTAACTGAAAAAAATCTTTTTCTAAGACTATGGGTCGCATAAAACTTGATCAGATTAATGGATTTTATCAGATTAACAGATTTTAGAACTTTTTTATTCGATGTGCAGTGAACTGTAGTTGTTCCACGTAGCTCTGTGTTTTCGTTGCTTTTATGAATCCCTGCCTAAATTTCTACAAAACAAACAGGAATTGAAGATATTTTATTTTTGGATATTTGGGATCACCCAACAATTTAGGTCATAACTCTTGCCAGAGGTATCGGAGCTAAAATGGAAGCGCCAGAATCCTCTCAATGAAAGCTACAATTGCCAACCTACAACTATGCTGATTTGCATTTTTAGCACAGAAGCCGTTTTCGAGCTATGAACCAAGGTTTAAAAATATATCCAAAATGCGAAATTTTCAAAATTTTTACATGGTATGTTTACTTGTAGGGAGATAACGATAATCGTTACTTAACGCCTTAAACACGTTAGTTTCACTGGTTGAATCGCATATTGATAGCGTTATAAACACTGTGGGGCGATGCCGGAGCAAAATTTGTAAATTGCGGCACCAGAAACAGTCAATTTTTTGCAAGTTTTTCAACGTGAATATATGTAGCAATGAGTTCCCGGAACCGGAACTGCTAATTTTTGCCCGAACATAACATGATCTTATCAATAAGATAAAATAAAGTATTAGTGATTCCTTTTGCTACTAATGATAGACACATAGGGTTAGCAACAAGTTTTATTGGTTTAATGGTATATACGTTAGATATGTCGTCGTAATCTTTTCTTTTCTATGGTTGCACTGGAACATGATTATTGCGTATATACTACATATGTTTGCACCACATATGAAGTAAAAATGCGGAGAATTTTAAACAAAATTTTTAAACCGGAATTCTGGTTCGGGTATTGTTTTTACCTTTTGCCGGAACCGAAACCGGAAAACGATTTTCGCCGGAACCGGAATTCCGTTTAGTCCCTGGTCGTTATCCCTATGAAGATGGGGCTATATATAATAAATAAGTGATAATGCAAGAATTGTAAAAATTCACATTTTTCCAATTAGTTTCACCTTGACAGCTATAGGTTTTAGGCAAGCTGGGTATGACGAATGTAACTGCATTTAGGTCGAAAGCAGCAACTCGGCAAGTATTAAAAAATCGTACGACGTTAACTTTTTTCTTAAAACAATTTTCTTGGAAATCGCGGTTTATAAAGTTTACTATGTTTCCACGTGGCGTTGTTTTATTAGGTTAGCAGCATGAACAATTTTTAGTAGAAAAATCCTACTGGAAGTAATCGCAAACTTTCGACCTGCACCACGAAGCCGAAGAACTGTTTTCAGAATATATCAATCCAGGAGTTGCCAGTCTGTGAAACATGTCAGGATGGAAATTCGTGTAACATTCTCACGTGCAGCTTGGAATTAACTAAAGACGCATTTAGCGGTACCACAAAATTAGGTAAGTTTCCTCAATGCCTTTTACGCCTTTAAAGAAGGCTCAAGAAGCTTAAGTTGGAAATTAAGATAGACAATGAACGCCAGCTAGCCACTCTTGCACCGTATCCGCTGACCGAGCAAATGGCACGAGATAAACAATTCCGTCTGAAACATTTCATATCCACGTGGAAAGATACAATATAGCAACAACTACAGCTCTCCGACAGCAATAACACTGTATGCCGAGTGCTTGAAACTCTAAATAAAAATTTCTTCACGTTCCCACCCCGTAATAACATGCTACAAAAACTAAAATGTATTCTGTGAAAATAATTCCATATAAACACCTGGAACGACATCAAACAGCATCGATAGGTCTTCGATAACATTAAGATTGTATAAAGCGTGATCGAAAACATATATGTATAAAGATGGCGTGCCGCTCGTACCCGAAATACACGTTAGATAGCAAAAAATGGCGTTGTGTGTAGATGGATCTACATACCATATTTTGAACTTATTGCGGCACAGGGAATGGCCCTACAAAAAGTGTTGTAAAGCAGGCTGATTTCAATTAGTGGTCTCCGTTCTTAATCTAAGTCCCTATCTGAATTCATAGACTGCAAAATTTACCAAAATAGCCTAATTTCAATATATGTGGCTCTTGGCATTTTGGGGGCTAGTTTGACCCAGAAAACTTCGTCGATAGGCTTAGCGTCTACTGAAAGGGCAGAAATAGACTGAATTTGCGCTCAAATAAAAAACTGGTAAGATCCATTATTCAGTGTTGGGTTATGATCTCCATGGTAGGTCAAAACAAATGAACTTTTTCGATTTTTGCAGCTACCAAAGTTATAGGTGGAAACTTCGCTCGCTGAGTTTGAAATAAGATGTCAAGTGAGTATTACGTAAATTTTAATCGCTATAAAATTACTATATAAATCAAGTTTGATTAAAGAGCTACTTTTGTGAAGATAACTTATACACGTCGCTATCAAGACCTAAATTATGGCTATTTACACAATGCGTAATTTATGTTTAGCTTTCTCGCCCTTCATCAAATTGGGAAAATCGAAAAAGGACAATATGCATTTACAGAGTCGAAAAATGTGTTATTAAAAAACTTTAATATGGGTTTACCAGGGAGTATCCGGAATTCCGGTTCTGGCGAAAATCGTGTTCCGGTTGCGGTTCCGGCAAAGGGCAAAAACCATACCGGAACCGGAATTCCGGTTTAAAAATTTTGTTTGAAATTTTCCACGTTTTTTGCTTCACCCTGTAACCCAAACATATGTAATATATATTATACAATGATCAAGCTCCAATACAATCAAGCAAAAGAAAAGATTAACTAACCAATTTGCCGTGTGAAACGTAAGTAGGGCACATAATTTGACCAGGAAATTTTCATAATAACCTGCAGGAGTTTGTTAAATCAAAGCCAGGTCGATGCTTGTATCAGCTATTTTACACATCCAGAAGTCTGTGGGATACGTTTGAATTAAACCGGTCCAACTCGGTAACAGAGTATGGCTTACGCAGGAGTACTTAGGGTATACTTGGCTAACATAAATTGCGTCAAGCACCCGCCAGTGCGATTGTAAACTTGGTAAATCAGTCTAAATTGAAGTAAACTAACGTTATCTGCAACGCAGCTAGAAACTGCTTTCTTGGCAATGAACTATATTTATTGAAACTGTGCGAGCAGCATCACAGTGTGTCTCATTTATAGCATTCTGATTAGAAAGTCATCATCATTATGATCTAGCTGACGGGCACTGTTTGTCCACGCTAGCCTAAGTGGTCTGCCCTGTGAATTCCTTCTCTCTTATTATTTTCTCTTGGCATTAACATTTTTGTTTCCTCGGTGCCGTTGGGGGGGGCGGGAGCAGCGAAGGAACTCTACGCTCCAAGCTTTGTAAGCATATTCGATTTGACGCAGTTTACGCAATGGTGTATAGTGGAAGGCATTTTTTGCTCTGGGTGTCCAAAAACCTACATATTTGATCAATAAATAAATATTATTAGCTTCCCCAGTCTCTTTAAAGTTTCAGAAAGGCAATAATACCATCGCAATACATTAAGTTTAATGTAAAAGTTATTTTTAATGCATTTTAAATCCACTATACCTTCATCTTTTCCATCATATGTTTTACTATATGTAAATTTCGAAGACCCGGTTCCGGTTTAAATCAGCGGTTCCGGTTGCTGGTTCCGGTTCCGGTAATTTCGGTTCCGGTTATTCCCTGGGGTTTACATATGGACGTGCTACCCTTCTGAAAATATGATCAAATGAACAGACAGTGCCAAGGGGAAACTTTATCAACCTTCCAAAATATTTTTGATTTAAAACTGACAGCAACAATGGGTAGGAATATAAGGATGGAAAATCGTATCCGGATATTATCCGCAACGTTGGGATATGAAGATATCCTGGCATTCCATCCGGCGATCAGGTGCTAATTTTCCTCATAAAGAAGCCACAAACCCTTGAATCTGGGCTACCAGAAACGGTTTACCGCTATATTTTCCTAGAACCTTTTGGAAAAATGTTCGCGTTGGTTTCTATAACGTGGCTTTAGGGAGTGGATTTTAGTACGTACGTTTTGCGCTAAGACTATAAAAATGAACGGCACTTCATTTGAACGCTCCGGGTTACTGGTTAGTTAGAAACCAAAAATACCTCTTTAGATTATATATCATAACTGTATAGATTTTCGTTTTTTTCTTTTATCGTAAACTGACTTATAATGAGATACCTATTGTTTGTCGCGGTCAAAATTTTGTACATACAGACCCGGGCTCATTTCTTATATGCAGTTTTAATTTTTTCGCAAATTTTAAATCTATTAAGCTAAGATATAACGTTAAAACACATAAAAAAACTTCGCATTATGAATTAACGTTCAACCAATTCTGCTTCTTTTTAAGTTTCAGTGGAATTTTTGGATTACCTGCATTTCTGAAATCGAATTTCGATGTTGCCGGTTGTAATATAGACTGATTGATAGCACCAATCCTAACATAGACCATATTTGTCCATAATTTGGTGGATTAGAAGAGAAAATGGCAAGGATAAGCATTAATTTTCCTGATAACTTTGCTTTTAATTGCCAAGATTTGTGGTAAATATGGCTCAGAGGTCCAGCCACATCTAGGAGTTACCCGCAACAAGCCTACGAACACCTCGTTAACATATTTTCTGATCCTACCAATCATTTTTAAAGATTACTGTGCTTTGAATTAAAATATCTTAATATCTTGCGATCCAGGCAAGAATCCGAGAATTTACCATGAGAAGTATTGAGGACAGTGTCACAGTTACAAGCAAATATATATTTTTCCGCATATCGTAAAAATTCAGAGAACATATAGATCTGGGTTTTCTGTATAGGAGACCTGACTACCCTTCAGGTTACCCCAGTATATACATGCCCTTCGGTGAATTTTGGCCTCCTCTCAGTTTATATATGCCCCACGAGTGCCCCAGGTACCCCGGGTCCACTAAAAATTACTAAATTTCTGTCTGATGAGCTAAAAATATATCCAAATATTGGCTAAAAAATCACCTAATTTTCCCCTGCGGGCTTAAAATTATTAAATTTCCTCTTTTAGTAATCACAACTGTAATCAATCGCCAATTGGGACATTTTTTACGTTTTCGGACGGTTACAGCAATTTATGGTACTACCCCATTCAACTTTATAATTGATGAACCCAGTTGAACTGAGAGAATCACCACCCCCAAATATTTTCGGTTCCCCCAGTTCCGAAGTGAGGACCCCTAGCTCATGCTCCCAAGTATAATTTTGGTAGTTTGAAGAAAGTAGTATATAATTTTGAGAAAATGGTACTCTGTGACGTGTATTTTCATTTAAATTTCTAAATTCCACATCAGGATAATCTGGATATCCGATATATTATACAATTTTATCCAGATAATTCCTGGTATTTTAAACCATATCCCTGCCTATCCCTAACAAGATATTTTCTTAAAAATATTTACAAATAAACAACGGATTTACCAAATGATATCGACACAGTTTGTTTTTTGTGTATTTGACTGTGCAAATATACACTGTAAAAAATTTGCACTGTCCGAAGAAAATTTACACAATGTTTTGACAGTTACCTGAATTATAGTATCAATGGATGCTTAAAACTGGCATGTGTATTAGGTAGCGACTTCTATACGGAGGCTTTGAAACTAGAAAACAATTTGGAAACGTTAAATCACATACATATGCGTACGTGTGCATTCTGATACACTTACAAGTTTATATATACTGCAGCACAAAAGACTACAACATTGGGGTTTGCATTTTATATAATTAACCGGAAAGAAGTGAAGCGTTTTTGTTTTCGTCAGAGGGGGAAAATCTGCACCGTCTTTCCGTCTGTCGAACTTCTCAATAACTACTGGGCCGATTTAAAAAAAACTATTTTGTTTGTTTGAAAGGCCTAATATCGGACAGGTGCAAGACATATATATAGATTTTGTAAAAATTTGGTGTAGTTAATTAGTAATTACCTTAATTAGTTAAGCGTGTTAGCCTATTTTTAGCAATTTCAAACAAAAATTTCATATTTTTCTATAAATAATTAATGTAAAGCGATTACTTTGGTGCATATATACTACAACTCGCGTGATGACTGTGAATCTGGTGCTTATTTACTATTCGAGAAAGTTAAAAAATGCTAATTAATTAGTTAATTAGCTAATTACTAATCAATTGTTAAGTAGCTAATTTTTTGAAAATTTTCAAAGTGCTTAAAAATTAAATAATTAATTGCACTCGGGGGTTTTCTATGTCACTGATCACGATTATAACATTTCTGAAGCTCGAAAACCTGGCCGTATATGCTATTTAGTTGACTAATTAACTAGCTATTTATATATGTAATTCATGCAAATTTTAAAATGACTTCAAAATTGCTAATTTATTGCGTTCGCGGGTCTTGAATGTCGCTGATTATAAATATGTGGCTTTTAAAGCTATGTGATTTATCATTGGTGCCAATTAGGTAATTAATTAGCTAATTAGTCGATGTTACTAATTAGCTAGTTTCTTTTAGCTAACGAGCTTTGTGTAGGGTGGTTTTGACATCAATTGCTTAAAAGGTGATACTTATTATAATTTGATTAAATAGTTAGCTGAAACACATGTACGCACAAATAAGATACCAAATACTATGCCTGTTGCTACGCTCACTTTTTTGTAATGTATTACGTTTGCTAGCATATATGCAATTATATGTATATTATATATACAAATATACTGCTTAACTTAAAGCATATTTGACATACACAACATGGTGTTAAATTCTGCACAAAATTTTATGCTTAGGCACCTGATCATCAAAAAGAAAACCCAGTGATGAAACACTATATTCGAACATACCTGACGGTATTTTCGGCGATTCTCCTCGGTGTTTTCGAGGCCGATAGGTCCCAGCCGTTTCGCCATACTACCCGTGCTCTCATCTGCAGCTAGAATACCCTTTCCGTTGGCAACAATTGCGTCAGCTGTAGCTTTCAGCTCCGCCTTCTTGTCCTGTGGTAGATATTCTCCGTAGCTGCACATGATTACAGATTCAGGTGATACTGTTTAACAGACAACACTAAAACAATATTAAAATTATTTTCCAGTGTTAAAACAGTATATATAAGTTAAGAAACGTACATTTGTCGGAGAAGATAAAAATGAGCATATGGAACGCATACGCTCTTGCTTTGCAAGCTACATATACTGTTGAAATAGAGCAAGCGACGCGATCGGAATTTTCACCAAATTTTTGAAAACAGTTTGTTTGTGACAGCCATTAGTTACGTATCACAGGATGAATAGATGTCCGAATTCGTATCCATATGCGTTTAATTATTTTTCATTAATTTTTTCTCTCAGTTTATTCTAACCATATGTGGTCCCGGATAATTTATGTTACAACTATTATATATATATATACCGCAGGCATGGAATCGAAAACATAAATCACCGAGAGCAAAACTTCGCTGTTTCACAATTTACGCATCGGAACTATATCGACTTATGAGACAAAATTTTAAGAATCCTCGAAAAACTGAAAATGTTAAAATCATGAATAAACATCTTCTAATTGCCGCAGGCGACTGATAGGTTTAATAGGGTTATTAACCTGTTGTGGGGTGGCTACCTCCCCAAAAAGCGGCACCCGGTTTACGTTCTTTATTTGGCGGCGGAACTTGTCATTTTGCAGCGGTCAACAATGTAGCAATAATTAGCGGTCAGCTGTGCAACACATTTTTGTCTAATCGTGTCATCACTACATTGATAGATTTTTGGTGCTTTCATCCAACCCGTAATATAATCTAACTGGTCATCAAACATGAAAATTGATACCGTTACACTTGTATCATCGACCTGCGTTGAATGGTGCATTATTTGTCGAAATTCGGAAAGGAAAATTTTTTCTATTTTTTATTAACACTTTGGTGCCGAGTTAAAAAAGTTGAAAAATTTTTTCTGAAAATGGTCATAATGAGTATCATTGAACTCTGTGCGCCCAGCTGAGTTAGAATATATATACCAGAAATTTTGCTGTAAGACGACGCTATTTTTTAGCCTAAAATACTAAGTCTGCTGCTATTTGTCAACAGCAGCCAGCTGCAAAATTCGTCTGAAAGGAGGTTCGAACCCACGATGTTCCACTTTTCGGGTAGGGGTAGCTTAGTCGGTAGATCGCCTGCTTCTAGAGTATCCGAAGGCGGGTGGTCGTGAAAGTTTTGAATCGAGTGCTTTTTACATTCCAGCATCGTCAAGCACATACCACTACGCCTAAATAAAAACTATTTATATACAAAAATAGCCACGCACAAATATAGCATTTAGTCAGAAATATATCTAATACTTAAGCACGAGACAATATTCCCTAAAAACAATGAAAATATCAATAGACGAGGCATACAAAGCAAGCTGTTCAAGCAGACAAAGGAAATTGTAATTTGCGCACTATCACTAACAAAATTGTATTTAACGCGCAGGGTGATCGTCACTTCGACAACGTAACATTAACGGTCATCTGACACTAAATCCAGGGTCATTATGTTTTTCTACGAATCGCTAATTGTTTGCCCATTTAACCGTGCAAAGCTTCACAGGCCAAACATCTGAACCTGACATTATTTCAGTATATGACGCCAGATGATAATGATGCAGTTTCAACAGAAATATTGGATGCACATGCTTGCTCATATGATTCAAATCGTAATTCCAACCGATCAGATGCTTCATGTTACAGAGGTAGAATGTAATTGCAATGATTCTTCGTGTTACAAGTGCGGATACAAAATGCATATGTATATACGCAAATCGTTGCTATGCGTATTGCACAAATAGTTGTATGTGCAAACATTCCAATGCTGTTTAAAAGAATAGTTGCATGTGCAATCAGTTTCAATACTATTTACGAGAGGGATATACCCAGTCACAGTCTGCGATCCAACCTAGATTCTATTAAACATTTGCATTACATTACGAAGCATATGAAGAATTATCTGTGTTTGTAAAAATTTATTCATTTTCTAGGCTTATTTGTGCAAGTTACGGTTGTTTAGGGCTTTTTAAACTGTCCAGGCTTTTCAGGGGTTTTCAGAGCTCCGGTCACCCGTATATACGCGCTATAAAACGCTGGATTGAAATAAAAAATCCTGACTCTTATAAAACTGTTATATTTTTCTATACCGATAGGGGTATTAGTTGGTAAGAGATTTTTCTTTGTGACGGATATCGGTAATCAAAAAGGGACGAGGATCGTCACCTGAAGATTGCGGTCCGAGGTGCGGCCAGTAGTATGCCGGAGGGACGTCTAACGTGGCGCGCGTCTTTCTTTTGCATGATCAGTAGTCGTGCTTTATATTTCGCGTTGCAGCGTGCACCTTGCTCGGCTCGATCACTCGAGTTCAAATATTTGCACATGAAACGTGTAATAATAAATCTTTATTACAGAAATACCGATAAAACGTTAACGTTGAATGTTTGAGACCCGTTAACTGTTTCATGACGCTACTGACCGTGCAATAAGGCCTACAACCTAAACAAGACGACTAAGATCTGACGTGACTTTAATATATAAAATCGTTCATAATCTCGTCGGCATTGATCTAAACAAATATTTTACAACGGGATTCAGCGGTACGCGTGCTCACCCTTGGAAACTTTAAACTCTTGACATTCCTAGATTGAATGTACGGCAACATTTATTCAGCCATAGAGCCATTCGGGCTTGGAACTCCCTACCAAATGATGTTATTGGTGCCACGTCATTATCGTCATTCAAGTATCGTCTGCATAACACCACGTTCTTTAACTAATCATTTTTTCTCATTTATTTCAACGTCAACAAGCCTCGCCTTTGCGAGGCAAACTGGAATCCACTGGGACGAGATGAATGACGCTTAAGTTGAAGACGATTCGTCTAGTACCGCCGAGCAAATGATCTCGTACCTTATGGATCCAATGGGTACGTTACAGACTTCTCGTATAATATTCTCGCCGGTGCATTAAGGCTTCTACGTCCTTCGCGTAATGCTCTTGCCTGTGCAACTAAGGCCCGTCGGTACTGTTACACGACACTATTCCTTAGCGCTAACATTTCGATCACGCTTCTAGTTAACCGGATACTTATATATACCTGGTTTCAGATATTGTCACTACTTGACCACTATTTCTCGCACTTGTTCCTACCTCTATTAGCGTTAAGGTTAAGTGATCGTTGATTCTAATAATCCTCTTGTGACGTTTGCACGATTGACTGCGATTGGCCGTCGACGCAAGTTTATATAATTACCTGAACTTAGGTTCGTATAATTACGCTAATACGTGCTAGTACTTAACAAGCCGCTCCCGAATGGCGAGCAGACCCGGTATTAAAACTGAACAGTAGCGGTCGACTAATAAACAGTTAAAGTTTCTTACTCTGTGCACACCCCGACTAACTGCACAGGGGATATTCCAGGCCCAAAATTGGCAGGCCCAAAATTGGTAAAATAGGATCTACTGGTCGCTCGAGGGGGTAGTCGAATCTACTCCCCTTACTCAACCGATCTCCTCAAGAATAACAGAACTTGCTGAGCCACCCCGATTGGCTGGCAGACCCAACAAGCAATGCTACTAACCTCGAATCAAGCTAATCTTCTCGCCCTGGTAAAAATCACTCGAAACTATTCTCGCCGAATTTTTAAGATATTACTAAATCTAAGTATAGTTATTTATCTCAATGCCACTTCCTTTTTATTTGGGAAAAATATTACTGAGTATCTAATATTTTAAATAAATGTAGTTATTTGTATAGTCCGATGCCACTAAGACTTCGTATCACCAGGTCCTCATAGCGCCAATCCAATAAAAACAGATTAAGGTTAACACCGTGCAATATTTGCACTGAAAATACAAAGTATCTACTTCCTAGCGCTATTCTTTACACTCTGATATAACAACACACGAGGCAGAAGCAGAGGTGCCATAATAATCCAAGTAATCACTGGATAAGCCTTTCTCAGTTCCACGTACAATCCAGTTAAGCATATCGTCCGCCAATAAAACAAATACGTAGACGCGAATGCAAAAAATAGCTACGTAATCGATACAAAAATTTAAAACTATTTAACCAAACTCATTTCGAAGTACAATCATACACTGATCACCGAACTCTATCATGTCCAGAACGAGACTGACTAATTACAAAACAAATTGTGCTAACATATGTTAGCTAAAGAAAAAACAAAGTAAAATATGCAATTAGGTGACCGAAATAAACAAAATTTTAAATTTTGGAAATTTTGAGATTTGAGAGTAAGTAGGGAAACATATAATAAAGAAATATAATTTTGGAACTAAAAATTTTTAAATTTGAGAACCTAGGATCCCACTAGCCTACGAGACCACCGACAAAACTTTAGAAACCCTAGAAAAAATAGCTGTAGCAAAGAAACTAGCCAAGTTTTCTCATTAGATATTGGGAATTTCTGAATTTTTAATATTTCAACAAACGTTAATACGTATTCTCAATTCTGATATTTTCTCATAAATATTAAATATTCCCAATAAATTTTACACAATTCTCAATTTTCAATTAAATGTTCCATAATTCTCAAAACGCTGCACAGTTCTCTGCTCTGAATATTCATGTAAAGCAGTAATGTAGCGAATTGAATTGAAAAAAGTTTGGAATAACCAGCGACACGCCCAGGATTTGCTGGCGGGGAATATAATAAAAAAATTTTTGTTGCTCGAAGAGCAGTTTTTGCGGTTAGCAACCTTTTACCGTTTTCTCAGCCCCAAAGTAGCTTTATTTAAAAATTTTGATGGCATCAAAACACTTTATCCGAAATCTTCATGGTGCGAAGTGATGGTTCAACGGTATCAGGGGTAACCAGTACCGTTGAAAAAATGTGGACCAGGTTCATCATAGTTGGAATCACATATAAATTAGAAGTGGATTGTGGAAACATGGGAAAAATTGGAAAAAATCTTTACCTCCTGGATTACGAAAACGGGCATGGAAACGTGAGTTGAAACATAGTGCCATCAATAGTCTCGGTATCTGTCAACCAATAGCGGCCTCACAACATTCAATGCACATAAATATTTCAACATTACGGTGCGATTTAAACTTTTTGGCAAACAATTATCAAATATTGGCTTATTTGGTAATCTTTTAGCCCAGACTCGATATGGCAAATGATTTTTGCTGCTAGGCCTATGGATCTATCACATAATTGTGACCTACAAAATGGAAAAATAGTCTACAAAACAGTGGCCTTTGTACAAAAATTTGTCTGATTTTAATACAAAGCTCGAGGTTTCTTTGAGCAAACTTTTAAATATTATAGTTTTATTTGATTTTCTAGTAGTACCGTCATTTTTACTCATGGATTCTTTTTAAACAGACAGAAATTCAAGGATTACTTCATCCTGCTATGTATAATGGCTCACTCGTGTCCCTTCAGAACTAGTCCCACGGGGAAAACGTAGATTTTTAATATATTCGTAAAAATTTTCCGGCTTTAGGCGCTAACATTTAGCATTAGGACCGCAAAAAATTCTCTTCGCAAATGTATAGCTAAAATTCGTATTTGATATAATACCTGTTTCTCAGCTGGAGTATTTAGTCTTTGCTAATTTGCCACTAAAAGCTAAACCTATCCGATACAATGTCCAATGCTTCTACAGAGCAAGTGGAGCGCTCAGCAGGATGAATTGGCCACAGTCTTTTCATCCGTCACATTCAGACGTAACTCCACTGTCGAATGGTTTATTCATGTTTCGGCCCATGTCACCTTAAGAGGCTTCCAATTTTCCCGTCGGAAATTATATTACGTTGTTGTGTGTGTCCATATATTAGACACACATTTCGTATATTTTGTTTTTTCCATTTTCCCGGTTTCCCGTTTTCCCAATTTCCCATATTCTCAACCAGTACAATGTGAAAAGTCAGGTGAACGGGAAATTGGGAAAACGGGAAATTGGTAACACGAAAAATTGAGAAATTGGGAAATTGCAAATCGGGAGAAGGGGAATACAAGAAATTGGGAAAGGGGGAAATTAGCAAAACGAAAAATCGCGAAAATGAGAATTTATGAAAATCGGAGACTGGGGAAACGGGTATTTCCGGATTTTAATTTAATGCTTTCCAAGGTTCATATTTGCCATTTTACGAACTTCCCTGTTTTTCAACATTTTTCTATTTCCCAATACTATGATTTCTCGACAGTTTCGTGTTTCGGCATTCCCCCACATTTCCCCATTTTCGTACTTTAGTGTTTCCAAATATTGTGTCGTTTCGCCACTTCAGCTGTTTTCCAGTATTTTCCGTATTCCGAGATCCTCTGTTTAACCAGTTTTCCTTAACGATGAATCCATATTATTACCAATAAATGGGCCTAGCGTTGGCTCTTGCCAGGTGGCTTGTAATCTTGGTTTTGCATTTTATATTGTAACATCGAGCAATCGCGAAATGGACTCGCTGACATCTGTAAGGCTTTAATTTTAGGCAGAAAATGTTACTTTAAAATAACTAACTTTTATTTTAGATTTTAATAAAAAGTTTCAGGGGTTTTACGATCGGCGAACTTGAATACCAGAATTGCGTAGTCCATCCTCAATTCTTAGGCTATGTATCGCGTGCAGGCGGTCAAACATGGGGTATATTGTGTTTTTCGGTAAGCTGAGTACGACAGACTGACTATCTACAATCAGCCACCAATAGTTCATACCTTTTCCAGGGGTTTTAAATGTGTTTAGGGTCGATGAACACGATTTTAAAATATAGTCTCTCTTCTGTTGCTGGGTTATGTATTGCATACTAGGCATCAAGAATGGTTCATACATATGTTTTAGTACGCAGAATACAATCATCGATATCTACAACTTTTCAGAACAATACATTTTGTGGGACCTCTCTCAGGACCGCTGCGAGCCTGAATATGATACGGTGATATTTTTCTTGAAACAAATTTTTCAAATTCCGTCAAACTTTATCTCCACAAAGTGTAGACTGTCTTCATTTGTTAGGTTATTTATCGTGTGCATGCCATCAACCATAGTGTATATTATATTTTTCTTTATGGTCAATACGAAAATTTGGTTATCTACAATCCGTCACGAATAGTTCATGCCTTTCCAGTGGTTTTAAATTAGCTTAGGGTCAATGAACACGATTTCTAGATCATAATCTGTTTTCTTTTGCTGGGTTATGCATTGCGTGCTCGATATCAAGAACGATCTATATATGTTTTAGTACGCTGAATACAATCATCGCCATATACAACATTTCAGAACAATACTTTTTGTGGGACTTCTCTCAGGACCGCTGTGAGCCTGTATATGATACGGTGTACACGATTTCCACAATATAGTCTGTGTTCGATTGTTGGGTTACGTATTGATTGCTAGGCATCAAGCATGGTTTACATATATGTTTTATTACGCTGAATACAATCATCGTGATCTACACCTTTTCAGAAAAATACTTTTTGCGGGACCTCTTCAGGGCCGATGCGAGCCTGAATATGATACTATATTCTTTTTCTTGAAATAAATTTTTCAAATTTCGTCAAACATTATTTCCAGAATTGTATAGACTGCCTTCATTTGTTAGGTTATGTATCGCGTGCAGGATATCAAGCATGCTGTATATGATATTTTTTCATAGGCTGAATACGACACTATGGTTGTCTACAATCCGCCTCATATGATGAATGCCTTTTTCAGAGGTTTTCAATGGGTCTAGGGTCGATGAACATGATTTACAGAATATAGTCTGTTTTCTATTGTTGGGTTACGCATTGATTGCTAGGCATAAAGCATGGTACATATATGTTTTAGAACACTGAATACAATCATCGAGATCTACAACTTTTCAGAACAATACTTTTTGTGGGACCTCTCTCAGGGCCGCTGCGAGTCTAAATATGATACGGTGATATTTTTCTTGTAGAAATAAATTTTTCAAATTTCGTCAAACTTTATTTCTAGAATTGTGTATGCTGTCTTCATTTGTTTGGTTATGTATCGCGTGCAGGCAATCAAGCATTCTGTATATTATATTTTTCGGTAGGCTGAATACGACAATTTGGTTGTCTACAATTCGACTCATATGGTGAATGCTTTTTCAGAATTTTTCAATGGGTATAGGGCCTATGAACACGATTTCCAGAATATAGTTGTCTTCGGTTGTTGAGAACTACGCATTGCATGCTAAACATCTAGGATGGTCTATATATGCTTTAGAACACTGGATACAATAATCGGGATCTACAACTTCTCAGAAGAATACTTTTTGTGGTACTTCTCCCATGCGAGCCTGAATAGGGTACGGTGTTCTTGCTCTAGAAATCATTTTTTTTTATTTCGTCTTCTGAAAAGTTGTAGATCTCGATGACTGTATTCAGTGTACTAAAATATATATGGACAATTCTTGATGCCTAGCATGCAATGCATAATCCAACAACCGAAAACAGACTATACTCTGGAAATCGTTTTCATTGACCCTAAACACATTAAAATCCCTGAAAACGACATGGACTAGTCGTGGCCGATTGTAGATACCAAAATTGTCGTATTCAGCCTACCCAAAAAATAATATAGGCCATGCTTGATTGCCTGCACGGGATACATAACCTAACAGATGAAGACCGACTATGCAATTCTGGAAATCAAGTTCGTCGAACGTAAAACCCCTGAAACACATTTGAGCGGTACAATATGGTCCACTCGGACTATAGATAACACAGCCGTATTTGGGATATTTATGACGTAAAATACTCGCTTCGTTTCACAAACACTCGCTTGAATTCAAAAACACATTAATAATTAATAACATAGCGAAATTTGAAAAATTGGTTTCCCCAAAAATATCACCGTACCGTCATATACATTCAGGCTCGCAGCGATCCTTGGAGAGGTCTCACAAAAAGTATTGTTCCGAAAAGTTGTAGATGTCGATGATTGTATATATTTGGAACATGCTTGATGCTTAGCACGAAATGCGTAACCGAACAACCAAAGACACGCTATATTCTAGAAATCCTGTTCATCGACCCTAAACCCATTTAAAACCCATGTAAAAGGCATGAACTATTCGTGGCGGACTGTAGATAACCAAATTATTGTATTCAGCGTACCGAAAAAATATAATTTACACCATACTTGATGGCTTGCC